>DVQM01002472.1:0-10043 GCA_018231645.1 Heliconius ricini | reverse complement strand
ATATATATATATATATGGTTTTAACAGACGAATATATGGACAACGAAATGTTCCTATAAGGATTCCGTCTTTACTTTTAGCGGTACGAAACCCTAACATAGAAATATTTCTATTTACTATTATCCGATCCACATATCTAATTTAAATATATAAATATTCAAAAACCGCAAAAGCGAAATGAAACACGCCTTAATCAACGCAGATGATTAAATTAAAGCTCCTGTAAGTTCATTAGGTTTCATTTTAAATTTTATTTGCATTCAAGCTCATACACGCAAACTGCAACTAGAAAATTTTATTTTTTTCTTCAGTTTCACGCTGTACACACATAACAAAATAGACTCACGGAGCCTAGTGATAAGACAATCCGCCCTCTACTTTCTATCTAATTCATTAATTGATGGTATTGCATTGTTGAGTGACAGAACTCTAAATATTAAATGACAGAACTCTAATTATTAAATACCAAGCTATTTATTCGATAAGGAATCGACTACGCGTTCGATTAGAAATCGATCCTACTACCTCTCGCGTTTACAGTCACACGCAGCTACAACCGGCCCCAACCAACTAGTAAACATACCAAACAAAACGGGCGAACAGTACGCGTTGCGTGCGTTAATGACCCCTAAACTGGTTAAATCCATTTCATGCTCGGTCTGCCTCACTCATGATATTTTGATAATGGCGTAAATTTATGCGGCTCTACCTCGAAATCCGAGACTGCATAATGACTTGGTGTCGGGCTTGTTTTATGCTAAGTGCTAGTACGAAAGAGACTGGAAATGTATGCAGATCGGTCGCGTGGGAAGTGGCAACAAGTGGCCGAGACGTTGGTTCCTCTACAAACAAAAAACGGAACCCTTTTAATAGCCGAAATTGACTGGTGTTTAATTAAAATGTCGACCGTGCAAGAATTTGTAGTGGCACGAGATTTGATTATAATGTACTTGGTTTAAAACACAGGTTAAAATATTGGAACATACTATTTGGTGTCAAATATAGTAATTTCCTGACTCACTTTCCTGATTTTGAGTAAAAACTAAATATTAAAGGCACCGTAGTACAGTTGAGATCTTACGCGATGGTAGTGATTTAAATGTCACTCAAGAGAAGTTTATTTAATGACTATGACATAAATCTTCTTCAGATCTGTATAAGCGAAGTATGCTATCAAGCTATATATCGTTCTAGCAAATTTCATAAATAATTAGACAAAGAATCAACATTTTCAAAACTTAGGTGCGGCTATAGTGAGTAGACCAGCCCTATGGTATACTACACTGCCGTGCCAAATTCAATAGATTTGAAAGAAAAACATAAATATATAAATTATTTTGAGTCATTTAATTGATTTTGTTCATTTCAAAAAAATATGACACCTTCAGCGTTTCGTTTCCATTCAATATTTATTGAAATGCTGTGGGATACATAAAATTTCTTGTTTTTCAATATAGTGCTGGATAAATCAGAAAGATATCTGATGCATGAGGAGTCCACCTCTCACGACAACATGCGAAATTCATTGAAATGACAGTGGTGCCATCTGTTAAAAATTGGTCAAGCTAGCTCAGGCTAGCTACCTTTGTGGGCTCATGCAAAACCAATTTGCTAAAAATCATGACATGATCAAATGCATTGTTTACGATTCCATAATAAACACACAGATAAACATTACTTTTTATATAGATAGATATGTTGTAAAAGATGTAACATGATACGATGGCCCGAAGGCGTGTCCTCGTGATTTTATCACTGTCCTGTAATTACATACTATACACTAAATTTTACAAAATGTTCTTATCTGATGGCTGTCAGTATGTTAATAGCACATATCCCGAATACTTGCAGTGAATTATTTTTTCCTTGGCAAAATTTATACCGTGTATTGTATAGGCAGGTTGAATTTAATTATTTTATGCAAATCGTTCAATTTTTTTTGTATAAAACAGTGCAAAAATTATTAATAAATGCTCGTATCTTTTGGATTGAGTTGACTTAGAAGCTTTATTTTCTTCTATGGTCCAAGGAATCGTAGACCTTGATTATTTGATATCAATTTCAGCTTGATGCCTTCACACGAGTTCGGTACCAGGGTCTTGATACAGGAAAAGAAAGTGATTCTATAAGAGTTGCCTTTTTTCTTTTGGCCTTATTCTTGTTGGTTTTCAGTATTATTTTGACCAAATGAAAATCACTGCTGTAATAAACTAAAATACCTTCAACCAATTTATAATACACACACTAAGTATGATACTTCTTCTTCATTCAACTTCTACATTCAACACGCTGCATCCCGCACGCAGCAGGGTAGGCAGAGAGAACCTATTGTTAAGACACTCCGTTTAGTTCAACGCTCAACGCCGCGCTTCGCCTTAACACCAGAGGTAAGAAATGAAAATAGGAGTGTAAATTAATGTTTCATTTTCTCGAATTAGGATCAAACCCACAACAATTTGATTTTACAGTCACACTTTATGCCCCTGCGCTACAACTGGCCTCAAATAACTCAAGCACATACTAATTTAAAATTGTAATTTCCAATTTCAACAAGTATGAGTAAAGCATTTTTCGTTAACATTATAATTGCTTTGTAGTTTTCACTCAAAATATTTGATCCCTGTATCTTTAAGGTGGTCAACGAACTCCGACACAGTCATAAAGGGTCTAGTCATAATAAAGGGCAATCCACCTCAAATATTTGACGGCACCCTCTGCAGTCAGATCAAAGAGCGGTGAGCGCATCAAACGCTCTCATTGTTATCTCCCCTAAAACTTGGATATTGAGCAAAATTTTGGTATTTAATGCTTATTTTTAATGAGAAAATAAGAATTAGATAATAAATAGTAATGATATTATTAATACATGAAGCATAAATTAAGTACTCAAATTTCTAAAAAATGTGCTGACGACGTATGAAAAACCGACAAGAAATTTAACAGTGGTTCTATTCAATGGCTATCTTGCATGACATTCAATAGGTATTAGTTCTATACAGTTCTATACTTTATACTATAAAATGCTAATTTTTTTCACCAGTATATCATAAACATATATCTATTCAATATACTTACGTAGAATAGTATATTATATTTGAAGGCAATAGTATCAGTATCGAGAGAAAATATATGTTTCTCAAGTCGAACAACCTATTAAGAATATCAATTACTTATAGTTCGCGTCAGAGTTGCGTGACCGACCGCTTTGTTTTACTCAACAACACGTTCAGCGAATCAATTTAACAAATACAACATTAATACCAATTTAGTTGTTTAGAAAACGTATAAATAAGTATTTTCTTTCCCAAGTGTGGAAAAACACTTTAAAAAAATGTAAAAATAAAAATACTTTAGTTATAGAAATTCTAAATCGACGTAAACATCTTTAATTTGCCCTTTAATTTTGTAATACGAATTTTATTACAGTTCCATACATCTTTATACTGTAAATATTTCTTAACAGTAGATAGAATACATATTTATTGAGAAAACGTATAAAAATTTGAACATAGCGGGACTCGAACCCGCGTCTCCTGGAAACCGACCAGGAGGCGCAGGTTCGAGTCCCGTTACGTTCAATTTTTTTAACGTTTTCTAAATGAGTATTTTTCTTTTCTAAGTGTAGAATAACACTTTAAACATGTTAAGAGTACATTATAAAAAAAATAGTTAGATCAATCTCAATCATTTTAATATTTTTGGTGACCAATAATCTTTGTTAGTTAATAACAAATAGGATACGTAATAGTAACAATCACAAATGCGCTACAAAAATATAACACATTTTTATCATGCAATTTTCCTCAGATTTATATTTATTCGATATATTTCTTCTTTTCTAGATACATTCACTCTGGTGTCGAGGTAAAGCACGGCATTGAGTTCCACCACTCATCACGCAATGCCTACAGAATCCATTGGAAAATGCAAAATAGAGTATCTTAACTCTGACTCTCTCTGACTACCATGCTGCGTGCGTGATACAGCGTGAAGCTCTAATTTTTGTTTTTTTTTCTATTCTACATAGCATTCTCT
The DNA here is from genome assembly GCA_018231645.1 of Heliconius ricini. Taxonomy (NCBI): domain Eukaryota; kingdom Metazoa; phylum Arthropoda; class Insecta; order Lepidoptera; family Nymphalidae; genus Heliconius; species Heliconius ricini. Next base: position 6,008 of record DVQM01002472.1, on the reverse strand, counting down.
TTTCATACACTCAGAGTCAACATAAAATAAATAATAATCACAATATAAAACAGAAACAACCAAGATTATCTCATGAAATACGTTCATTATGTTTTACAAAGGCATTGCCTTAATGCCCTAAACGGCCTCACCTACAGTAGCAGCTAAATGTGATATATTGTTTTACAAATAATAATAACGAAAGGACATTTTGTCCTCGGGGATCTTGTTATGATTTGTTTATTTGTCTTTGTCCAATTTAACTGTTTGCCCTCACTTCTACACCCCTTAATAGTATTTTGTCACCAAACTTTATTAGTGAATAAATGGGGAACGGAGTTAACATTAGGTTCCGTCTGCCTACCCTAGCAAGGTGTATGGGATACAGCGTGAAGCTAAAGTAGGTACTTTAAAAACCTGTTTTTGTGCTTACTTTAAAAATTAGGAGATACACTATAAGCGCATATTTGACTATTTTATTTAATAGACTTATTTAGATAAACTATTTATGCTTAGAAGCCGCGTTTGATTGCATATATATTATATTCTACTCAGAAATTTTAGATTTTTTGAAAAAAATAATTTCACATTTTCCTTTTTGATTTAAATGAGAATTTTTAAATAAGGATATTCACTCATTTCTAAAAGACACGTCGCACAATCGACATGTATTTGTTTGATGGATTATCAATTTTTTCATCATTATAAAATTGTAATTTTGCATAAATTTTAATAACCAACAACCAGGCCCGAGGAAGGATATGTAAGGGGAAAAAAAATGTTTTTCTAAAATGGTGTAATTTAAAAACAAATGGAACGGTAGAGCAAGAAGACATATATTACTGAATTCCAAACGATTTTGTTTTACAACTGTATATCCAAATTACGTCCAAAAAAGTTAAACCCCATATCCCGTTAAGGTCAGGGTAAAGTTCGTTCATTAGAACTTGGGTCTTTATCCAGACAAGATTAACCTATCATCAATCTTAGGACAACAATGATCCCCTAACTAAGAACCGACGACATAGAATCAGTCAGGCAGACAGGCTGCATACATCAAGTGCCTTTTCGGGGATGCTTCCATTAGCTGTTCGTGACTTTAGTATACGAAAGTATATACCAAGAAAAAAAACGACTAATTTATTCATATATTGTTACTTTCTATTTATTAGAGTCAAGTTTTAAAAAATAATAAAAATTGTTTGACGCTTTTATTATAAATACATATATTTACTTTTGAATTTTTCGCCTTTCGCCTTGTTCTCAGAGCGAGGAAATAAAGATATGTTCCAATAAATAATAGTTCTATACCCCGTGTGGGAATCGAAACAGCAATTATCATGTTTACAGTCACTTCTACCACTGCGCCACGACGGTCATTATGAATGACTAACAAATAAGTATATATAAACAAAGTCCTTGTTTAGTTAATTCTAATTTTAATAAAATATCATTAATTTCAGACGCTACTATCATTCTTTTATTGAAATAAATGAAATACATTCAATAAACAAATATATAAACTAGTCATTTAAAAAAGAGATATACAATTCAAGTACAAATAATACGTAATTACAATAGTTTATCGCAATTTTATTTCCTTTTAAATGACCAAAGTCACTTTGCAATAATGAGTTATATATAAATGGATGTAGTAATGATATCCGCCGCAATTGAATCACTCAAAATGTTAACAATGCAGATTATGAATATAAAATGTGTTCCGTTTCGTGTTTCACTGCAAAATTGAAGGGTTGGAAAAAAAATTATGCTGTGTTACAAACAAACGATGTTTAATGAAGGATATTTATTGTATGTATTGAATTAAAAGTATGTATTAGCCAGTCGTGGCGCAGGTGCGCCGTACGACTCTAAACGCGACAGGTTGTGAGTTCGATTCTCACTCGAGGAAATTGAATATTTAATTTTTTGCCTATTGTCTGGTAGCAAGGCAAAATACGGCGTTGAGTTTTTTCACTCAACACGCAATGCCTTTAGAAATCAGCGGAACGAAAAGTTTTCAAAGGAACATTTATCTTAACATTAGATTCTCGGGTTCCTTCTGATGTGTTTGGAATGTATCACGCTGTAGCGTGAAACTAAAAAAAGTATGTACATGTATGTACAATATATTATTAAAGCCTGATCTATTTCTTTGCAAATGATGAAGAAATAACAAGTCCATCAGAAAATGGGAAAACTCATGAAATTCGTAAATTTTTTAATGAGCTCAACCAAAGTCAGAGCCGAAAACACTCAAAACGTATCTCAGTCCCTGTGAATTACAAACAGGAATTAATTAGGAAATGGCCTTCATTGGAAACTTTAGTATTGTCGCCACCTGGCATCCGCGGTACGAAACAACAAAGCATTTAAACAAAAGCCTCAAAATTATCTCAGTTGGAAATTATTCCATGTTTCGCAAATTACGCGTTCATCGAATATTAATTTCTATTCTTGATGTTTATTCATATGTACGTACGTATTGAAGTTGTTTTGTGTAGAATTAAATTATCAATTTATTGTACTTATTTTTCGGTATATGTTATGTTTAATTGTTGAGCATAATTCTTAGTTTTCAGTTTAAAATTACACCGACCTGAAACCTAATAATATTTTCCGTAATTTCTGATCTTCAATTAATCATTTACATAATATGTATCATTACAAAGCCATTATTGCACAGTGGAACAGTGGAACGTTTTATTGTAAAACGTCAGAGATGCGAGTTCGATCTCCAGTCGAAAGAATACCTTCCTCTCATTATTCTAGCTTTAAATTTTGCCACTCAGCATGAAATATCTTAAGCTCGAATAGGAAGTGTAACGGAGAGTCCAAACACTACGTTACGCCTGCAACGACAGATACAGATATTATAACTATACCCCTTCCTTACTTTAACATATTCAATTATTCATTTTCATCTAATTTCAAATAAAAAAACGACTCGCATTATTTCACAACAAACATTTTAATCAGCCATTTTAATTTTAATTTTAGCCATACATACATACTTACATACATTTATATAGAAGTGGTCCATTCTTGATTAATGACAGAATCCAAAAAAAAATCCAATATAAACTCTTCTACGATATCGATACCATTACGTAGTCCGTGTAATCGCTCACATGAATATTTATTGTTAATTTGTGAACCCGATTGGCTGACAGTCCCATGACGGGAAACAATATTTTATATGATGTTATTATATCGGTGTTGTATGCTCGAGAGACGGGCCCATATTTGCTGTGGAAATCGGGCCATACTCGATACCATATCGCGATTTTTATATATTTCACGGAATTAATCATTCTATTTACATAATTAGATTAATTATTATGTGACATAATTAATTGTGTGTACGTGACATAATTGTTGGAGCGCAGTCGTGGCGCAGCGGCGCGAAGTGTGACTTTAAAACCTACTGGTTGTGGGTTCGATCCCCATTCGAGGAGAGGAAATATTTACTTAAATTTATGTTTCCATTTCTTCGTTCTGATTTTGAGGCTAAGCGCGGCGTTGAGTTTAGCCACTCAACACGCAATGCCTCCAGAATTAGGCAGAAAGTGGGGAACGGAGTGTCTTAACACTAGATTCCCTCTGCCTACCCTGCGGTCTGCGGGATACAGCGTGACGATGTCCAACCGAGTCAACTTTGTTTTATCAAAAGTTACGAAAACAAAAGGTATCTCGACTCGTAAATTCACGTGCATTTTCACATATCGGCGGCTGCGTAGGTATAATCGATTTCGAATCGAGTCGCTGAGTCAATGGTTGAACATCGATACATCGATACCAATTGATTAAGGCCGAGATCAAAGATGTGCTTCCGCATGACAGCGGGCAATCGTATCCCTACTGATAGATTAACGAGATGCTACCTATAAGAATGTTAGAGTACAACAATCTGGCACACAATTATAGTCCTTATATAAACTGAACAAATGCCAAATTGCTTTCACATAATTTTCAATATATTGTATTCTGAATTTCTAATCTTTATGATAGATCTACGAGAGTGTTTTCTCGCATCGATAAATATAGAGAATATTGAATTTTATTGCGGTTATCATTTTTATAGGATAGGCCGGAAATTAACAGTAGGCGTATGTTTGAATGTTACAACATACATTTGTGAATTATTTTCAAAGTTGGTTGTTTTGTATTTTTATCACATTAAAATTCATGAGGCGTTTTCGTTTTCTAAAAATTAGAATCATTGCACTCCGCACACAGCAGGGTAGGGAGAGGGAGAATGTAGTATGCCACCATTTTCTTCGAAATTCTGGAAGCATTGCGAGTTCAAACGTGCGGAATACAACGCCACGCTGTGCCTCGACTAAATGAAAATATTAAATATTTCATTTTTTCGAGTGGTGATCGAATCCACAACCTATCGCGTTTACAGCCACACTTTGCGCCTCTGCCCCACGACTGACCTCTATATACTTTTTAAATTAATCTATAAACATTGTTTACAACAAATAACTATCTAAATCAATGATAGGTCCAAAAATGTATTTGACCAAAACCTAAACTATAATCCCTATACTAAATCAGCATAGCTAATTACCTTGGATTACGAAGTCAGCATTTCGGAGGCACAACGGTATATCAGGCACGTAATAAATTGTACTGCCACCCCCTGGCCTGTAATTTACAGTTCGAAAATTAGAGGTGGTCTTCCGTCAATACTCAATTGACCATTTCAAATATAACGGCTTAGTTTATCACAGTCTATGGTTAGACAGATTAAAAAGTAGAAATTAAACTTAAATAAAATATTTTATCATAGTTTTTGTTTGTTTAGATAAATAATTTTCACAGTTTATTGAATTTTAACATATTTTAGTTGTAATATTTTTTTTATTTCATATAGATTAATGTTCCCAATTACTCTTAGTCTTACTTCTCAATTACTCTTACTCTCTTTACTTACTAAAACTTCTTCAACTACTCTAAAATTTTATAACTACTGTACCTCGACCGTTTAGAGATTTTTTTCTGCTAACTAGGTCATTGGACAGCTAGTTAATATGTATATAAAATTATATAGTACATATATTTGTATATGTATATCTAAATTCGGATAAAACTGTATAAATATATTATTTCCAAAAATGACTTGTACCAACCGGACACAATACAAAATATAAACTGGACTTTATCTGGAGCAACGTGATAAATAAAAGAGTTTTTATACAATGAAAACAACTGCCGTAACTTAAAGTTAAGTAATGCTCAAAGTTATTTGCAAAATTGTTGCCCAATTGGAAATATGCTAGGATTTTCAGTAACGCTTTTATATTCCTTTAATAAAAATATTTTTGATATTAACATTTCAATGAATACTGTTCTGATATAATTTTCATAGGAAAAAGCAAGTGGATATAAAAACGGAACCCTTACAGGATCGTCTTGTTGTCCGCTTGTATGTCTGTGCGTCTGTCTCCTCTATACATTTTAATGTCCATTCATTTGTCCGTTTGTCAAGATGCTTTTTCAGACGAACGCGTAAATCTGAAATTTGTATAAAATCCATATCTACAGTCCCTTGCATATTTACGGTCGCTTACCAATTTTGTTATGATGTTTGAAGAAATTTGGAAAATGAAAAAAAATTACAATGCAAATAAATGAAATCGACGTGTCCCGCAAAGTGAATCCGGCCCTTATTTTGTTAAATTTTTATAATATACTGCCGAAAGGCTTATATTATTTAAATTATTTTGAAATCCGGAAAAAACGGCTAAATAGACGACAAAGCAATATAATTGAGTATTTTTTAGTTAAAATAGAATTTTATTAAAAACCTATATAATTAAACCGACACAAATGATTCTTTAAATAACACATAAACCAAAAAATTGTGGAAGATTCACAACGATTCACCCATAAAACTAAAACGCCAGTCTATAATATTATATTATTAAATTAGCTTCACGCTATATCGCGCACACAGCAGGGTAAACAGAGGGAACCTAGTGTTAAGACATTCTGTTCCCCACTTTCTGCCGAATTTTGGA
>DVQM01002471.1:0-10045 GCA_018231645.1 Heliconius ricini | reverse complement strand
ATTATTATTGTAATTAAGTTATTAAACATGACAGATAAAAACCATAATAAGTATCTTAAATTAATCAAAGCCCCATAGTGCAAGGTACACGTAGTATTGTAATCACTCCTTTCTTTCCTTTATAAGACTATCTGTAATGATTGCCGATTGAAACTTAACGCCGCTTTTTTATCTATACTAACTAACACATATCTAGCTAATAGCATACAACAAAAACGATAAAGCAAGTAAATTAAGCTTAATAAAAAAATAAGAGTAACTCATACTCTTGTAAAAATAAACAAAGTAATGGCTTACAATACCCAATTGATTCTTAAAGTAAAAAATTAATCAGCCTTTCTATTCAACTAATGCATACTTTATGTAAAATGCTTAGTTAACGTGTGCTTTAGTTAAACTGCTGAATATTTAAAACCTATTTCAAAGCTTTGATATACTAAAGTGGTTGAAAACGGATAATTATAGTATATTACTGTGATAAAATTACATATATATATATTATAAATAATATATTGAATTGAAACGAACTGAGGCCATCGCGTCGTGGCGCAAAAGCAACAAGGGTATGATTATAACGCGACGTTGTGGGTTTGATTTTCACTCGAGGGAATGTATTATTATTTCTTAATATTTTTATTTCAGCGCACTAGCACCAAGGCATAAATCCGGCGTTGAGTTCCGCCACTCAACACGCAATGCCTCGAAAGTGTGAAGCGGAGTGTCTCAACACTAGGTTGCCCCTGCCTACCCTGCTATTTGCGGGATAAAGTGTGAAGCTGATTAGATTTTGTATGTTGATTTAATGTTAGATTTACTTTCCATTTAATATACAATAAGTGTGTGTTCTTTTTTTAAGAGAAAAAAAGTCAAGGAGCTGAGTGACAAGTTATTCTTTTTTAAATTTGTCTTGCCATAGAGAGAAAATTTAAACAATAACTTTCAGACAGTGAAAGATTGAACCAATAAGCAAGTACGATTATTCCCATCTCTTATCTGTCTCAAAAAATATGACAATTTTATAATTTTATAACGTTTACTTAAAATAAGGTTCATTTTCACAAAAAATATATAACTATTATTATGTTATATAAAACATAATATTTTATTCCTAAAATATACGCATTCTTTAATACCAACAAAGTTGCTAAAGCATTTGCCACAAAATGAAATCAAACCTGTTACTTCCATCAAGAATCCTTTCTTACCTACAACGAAATAACATTCAAGAATGTGACGGAGTGGTAATTGTGATATTAAAGCTAAGCGTTTCTCATTGTCGTTACACAATAATAAAAATGTGTGTCAAGCGGCAAAAGTACAGTTGAGAGCGCTGTAGGCGAGTTTTCTGGTCCGAGTGTAAGGAGCTTTTTTTTAATTCTGTAATTGTTCGACACGAGTCGATAATATTTTATATAGTTTTTGTTTTTTTTCCAGTTTCCATACCTCAATCCGGTAAATTAAAACCGGTAAAAACGGAATCCTTATAGGATTGTTGTTCGTCTATCCGTCTATAAAGACTATTCATTTGTCTTGAGATCACGGAGAGGTATATAACGACAAATATCAAGCGTATTAGTCACCGTAATTAAAAAAATATAAACATTTATACATCGTTTTTGATGCACTTTGTAATTCGTCACCATAAACTTGAATGTTTGATTTTAATTTCAGCTCGATGTCTTCATGCAATTTTGAGTCTTGACAAATGGACAACGAAGTGTTCCTATAAGAGTTTTGTTTTTACCTTTAAAAAGTAACCTTAAAAATATAGAAATACGGAAACTTTCAAAATCATCTTTAGATAGAGTCATCTCTAGTTTTAGGTACAGTCATCTCTACCTTCCACATGATGATGATTCTTTATAAAAGCGGGGAAATAAAAATAATTTAAATATAATTATGGATTCCACGGAGTGAGAGTAAAACCCACAAACTCACTACCGTCCCGCTTACAATTAGACTCTGCACTTGCCACGCAACTGCCTCGAGGCTAAAAATTTACTTTTCAATATAAAATTTATACTTTTTTGTGAAATGTACATTTTTTTTGCTTTACGCTGTATATAGGCAGAGGGACCCAGACACTAGGGAAGAAACTAGGGTCTAGTTTCAAACTCTCTCTGATTCTTAAGGTACTGCGTGGGAAGCGGCAGAACTAAGCGCGGCGCTTTGCCTTGCCGTTGCCAGAGCGAAGAAATTAAAATATTAAATATTTAATTCCCCGAGTAGGAAGCGAACCATATATTTTTTAGATTTATTTAACAATTTACTTTGGAAATTCAAAAAATCTTAGCAATAATTCTTATAGCACTTGACACAAATGCTAAGCACCATTAAATTTTGTATTGTCAGCGTATAAATCATCCTCAACTCAACGTTATTAGCCGAATTGTTTATAAATCCACTTGTTTTTCTTTTGTGAGTTAACGATACTTATTCAATAAGAGTATTAGGAAATTAATATTATTTTTGAGGCCATCGTCGCGCAGTGGGACGACGTCTGACTTTAAGTGCGACGGCTGTAAGCTCAATCCTTGTAGGGGTAAAGTTTTGTTTAACTAATTTTCATTACCCCGCTGTGGTAGGCATAGCACGGCGTTAAATTAAGCCACTCAATAATCTTGAAAATTTGATAGAAAGTGGACGAACGAACGAACGAGTGGAGAACGGAAGGTTTTACTTACAGTGTTGAAAGGCGGAATATCGCTTTAACGGCCACTATTAAAATAATTTATTTTCTTTTTAATTTTTGCGTCACGTTGTAGAGGGAACCTAGTGTTAAAAAACTCAATTTTCATTAGGAGACTTTCCTTCTCCACTTTTCGCTGTACTGCGTATTCACCGATCGGCGAAACTTAACGCGACGCTTTGCCTCGTTACGAGATGAAAATATTAAATATTAAATTTTCCTCCAGAGCAAATCGAACCCACAACCTGTGACATTTATAGTCACATATATATTACCCTGCACCACGACTGGCCTCTGTCTATCACTCCTCAGTTTGTCACTGGGAAAACACTATATATTACAAACAATTTTGAATAAAATAGGTCCTAAAGTGAAATAAACAAACACCTCTTATGTCCGTTAAAAATTGAAACAATGTACAGCTTAAGCGTTAACTAAAATTTCAAAAAATAACAGAAAAAAAAATAAAATAAATAGTTTTTCAAACAGGCTTTACAAGCTTTCTGAAATAAAAAGCTGTAGAGTTCAGAACGCTGTTAGTAGTTTCTCTTTTTCAGCAAATGAGTTGTAACTTTGTAATTTTAAAAGTTGAAATGAGTTTTAGTAATCTTGTATGTATGTATATTGTGTGTTTTGTGTCGTATCTAATGCTAATATTATGACAATATTTTTTTCATAATAATATAGTGTGGTGCTAAATGCTTAAATATCAAGAATAATGTTAGTTTATTTTATTTTTTATTTCTATTTTTATAACTTCCCACTGCCTGCCCTGCTATGTAACCCGCACATAGCAGGGTAGGCAGAGGGAACCTACAAATCTAGTGCTACGACACTCCGCTTCATTTCGTTTCCGCTTTCCATTATTGGAAACGTGGAGCGGACAAATCAAAGTATAGAAAAACATTTTCAATATAATCATATCCAGAGCATGGGCCGAATACAAAACTAACAGTTTACAGTTAGACATTGTCTCACTTTGCCACGATGGGCTCTAACATCTTTAAAACTAACCTTTACAATTAGGTGAAAAAAAGGAAAAGAGTGTCTTAACACTAGGTTCCCTCCACTGTTTCTGCAAAATGAACCTAAAACTCGTGTAGAGAATATAAAACCAGTGATGGTTTAAAATATAACTTAGAAAACTCACATGACAAATTTGTAAAATGCAATGATATAATTAATTCGTGTTTATACTGCTATCAAAGTCGGCTGGCCAAATTAGTTGTTCCACGAAAATTAATTTTACAATATGCTAATGTCATATAGTTGTTAATAATTGATAAGAGCCTTTGTGGAAACGACTTGATCGGCCTCGTTTGATACGGGCTTACTAATGCTGTATTATGATTGAAACTTATTTTGTATTTAGTACATAAATTTTTTTTTAGTTTCACGCTGTATCCCGTATAAAGGGAAGGAAAGGGAAGATAGATGAAGCTTAATATGAAGATATTATATTCTCGTTGAAGAAGCTTAATGTGAATATATTATATTCTCTTATTATATTCTAGTGGTGGAGTTCTAAGTAAAGCAAAGAAGAAGAACAGGAAAAGGAAATAAGTAATTATTAAAAGAGGAATTGAACCAATACACTCACACATTATGCCAGTACCATCTACGTAGTGAACATTTTTATGATATATTCCCATTCTAGAATATACCTAATTTTTCTTAATAACTTTAGAAAATCAGAAATAAATTTTAAATACATGTTCTTTTTCATTCATTCACCCAACACCCATTTCGACATAAACAACTACATTAACTTAAGAAAAATAAGCGCACAATAAACACAAAGCAAAAATACACTGTGTGTTGAATTCGCGAGCCTTCTAAGAAACAGTTCACTTCTGTCCTTTGACATTTATAAATGACTCGCTGTAAGCCACTTGAAAGTCGGAACTGAAACAATACTGGCCACTCGTCCACTTTGGAACGTGAAAAACCGTAGGTGATGAATAATACTACACAGTACTGTACTGTACTGCAGTTGTATTGTATTGTATTTACTGTATGTTTTAATTATTTTGACGCATCTTTAATCTTTATTTTTTTTATCAGCTTCACGCTGTATCAGCTTAACACACCGCAGGGTAGAGAGAACTTAGTGTTAAGATACTCCGTTCCCCACTATCTGCCGAATTCTGGAGGTGGTGTGTGTTGAATCGCAGAACTCAATGCCGACACCAGAGCGAACAAATGAAAAAATAAATTTAAGTAAATATTTTATCTCCTCGAGTGTCGATCGAACCCACAACCAGTCGATTTTCAGTCACACTTTGTGCCCCTACGCCACGACTTGCCTCATCTTTAATCTATACTTCTATAATATATTATGAAGCTGATGAGTTTGTTTGGTTGAACGTTCTAATCTTAGCAACTGGTTTAAAACAAAAAATCAGTCATGGAGTAGAGTATTTAAAATGTTTGTTAAATTTTGTAAATTGTATGGGAAATTAGGCAGATAACCTGAAGAGATAAAAATCATGCCATACCATACCTTAAAATTACAATAACGAGTCTATTATTCTTTTTGCAGAACTCCCATCCAGGTCCCGATTTCTTTACAATAATATCAACTACGTAAATTCTTTTATATTTTGCTTTACGCTGTATCTTGTGTATATAGCAGGATGAGTATTGATAATAATCGAGTGCGTAGACACTGAGTTTCCCTGGCATCGCCGAATTTTTGGGAAATACCCAGTGTGTTGAGTAGTGAAATTGTACTATGTGTTGAGTAGTGAAATTGTACTCCGACCTTTGTCTTGTTAATAGACTAGGGAGGAAATAATTTATTCAATTCTCAAGAAGGAATCAAACACACAACCTGTACAACAGCCTCAATTACATATTAATAAATCAGGCGAAAAACTCTACCTTCCGACGTAAAGTACCAACCTATCGTATTCTCTACGGAACAAAAAAAACCATCAATTTAAAATAACATACAATTTACAATACAAATAATTTAATTTAATAGTATTCTATCGTTTAGTATACGCGGTTATTACTGCTGCATTGAAACGTTTTTAACATGCCCCTAACATGGCAAAGCGAAGGTAGAGTAAGGTAAAGGTAAGGCAGTAGCTAATTTTTGCGATACTATAAATCCTAATGGAGCATGCAACTCGTTATGATGGAGTTTTTTTGAATAAATCGCCGCCTGATGGATTGGAAGCACGTACAGAATTTAAATTTTATTGATGTAATAAAATATGAAGTTGTGGTGGTACAGCTTAGACTGGTTATGCAATTTTTTTTAACTTTGCGCTTTATTTATGGTAAGAGAGAACGGAGAACTAAATTATACGGTCTCTACATGCCTCTCACCTCGTCCACTATCAGTAGCCTCTTTATACATGCCCTTAGAGGGTTCCTCTTTTGTTTATAGTTGACCTTCCATCCAGTATCATCGATATTGTGTTTACGACAGTCAACCAAGGTCTCACCGTAGAGGACGCAGCTACGAATATGCGATAGTTGTATGATGTTTGAATACCTATCGGAATATTTATTATTCAATAACTTCACTGATGTTTGTTCCGCTTCCCGTTGGAACCAGCACATAGCTGGGTAGACAGAGGTAACCTGAAATCCTATTGTTAAGCCGCTTCAGTGCCCTAACTTCCTCGGGTTTCTTGATGCGTTGCTTTTTGAGTGGCGGAACTCTGATACCATAGCGAGGAAATGAAAATATTAAATTATTTATTTCCTTGAGTGGAAATCGATCCCACAACCATTACGTTCACAGTTAAACATTTGTACGCTTGCTCCACAACCTTCTCAAGTATCATATCAAGTAAATTTTGCAAGAGTTTTCAGCAGACTCGTATAAAGTTTTGAAATTTCAAACTATATATAATTGAACAAAATATTTTTACCAACTTATAGACGAGTATTTTAACGAATGATTGAAGTTCACCCTCTAACAATGACTATGAAATTGGTAGCAAAATTGAAGTTTGAAACATTGTGCATTTCAATTATATTTAAAAATAGCAGACGCCATCGCGTTCCAATTGTTGTAAGTTCGATACCAACTCGAGGAGGAATCGAATGAAGTGTTTTAGCACTAGATTCCTTTTGCATAACCTACTGTGCGGAAATAGTGTATTTTTGAATTGGCTTTTCAAAATATTACTTTGCAAAGGGGAAATAACAAAAAGTACTGGGAACTAAAACGTTAATAATATAAATAACATAATAAATTGGCACATGCTGGGTTTGCAAAAGGAACCTAGTCTTAACATACACAGCATCCCACATTTTCACTACATTTAGAGGGCATTCCGTGCATGACGGAATTCAACACCGTGATTTACCTCGTTACCAGAGCAGGGGAAAGCAAACATTAAATATTTAATTTGCCCATTTGGGAATCGAAACCACACTTTATCACAGTTACAGCAGCCGCAGCTTGTATTTCTGCGCCACGACAGTGCAACACACAACAACAACAGCAAACAGAAATTGGTCATATAATTTGACATTAAATATAAATTGAATATAACATACATTAACATAGAGATTTTTACAAATGTTATTCACTGAAAACAGCTGTATAAACCTCACGGCACGCAACGGCAATCGCATGTTGATACAACTCGACGGAGGTAACCGTACGATGTTTTAGGGCAGTGAAAATTTACCGTTTTAAATAAAATGAGGCTTTAGTGCTAAATATACATTTGAATAATATTGGTTTCTTCTCTTTTCTTGTAGTTTGTGAAATATTGAGGACGTAAAGTTTAAAGTTTTCTGATGTATTGATGACAAATAACTTAGATATTTTTTTCGGAATTAATAGAGCAAAGTCACGGCGTTGAGTTCTGTCATCCAACTAGCAATGTCTCGAAATTGAAGCACAAAGTGTAATAATAGCAGTATGTTCCCTTAGCCAATATTGCTTTTATGAGAAGTACAAAAAAAAGCTATTTTTTCAATCCTATAATATATCAGTTGTCAACTACAGTTTAGACTTATTGAATGGAGTTTATTATTAGCCTAGGTAAATAAAAACTAGATTGTAATTTTATTTTCCATTTTCAATGGCTATTTATTTACTGAACTTTTATTCAATAAAAATCATTCAACTCAATTTTCAATCTCCAGAAATGCATGACCTATATTTTAATAAATACTGAACTGATTTTGATTTAAAAATTGACTATTTTTCTTATTATCAATAGAGATATAAATATTGTTTTGTATTAAAAACGTACATAGAGCTTGAAAGCCAAAACAGATTCATATACAAAATAAGATCTACATACATGTCAATCTGTCCACCTCTTTTTTTAAAATAGGTTAGAAAAATATAGGACACAACTACACTACATTACTATACAGCTTTCTATACTAATACTATATTTATGTAGGCCTACAGCAAAATCACTATATTGATACACAAAGGCAACTAAGTCAATCCTCATTCATAGGATGCACGAGGGATTCGTATTACAACGGCGAGATTTTTATGATATTGCTCTGGGTATAGCAGAAATAATAAAAGAACCCGGCTTTTTAGTTCTCTTATTTTATATAATCTTTTATCTGTGTCTTCGCTCTCGCGGTAAAATAGAATTCAGAATTATCTATGACTCTCTTAAAAAGTAAGCAATGCCTAACCTGTTTCTTAATAAATAAGTGTAATCTAATCACAAACGGATTTTTCTCTTTCATCCAGTAGTTAGACCAGAGATATAAGCGTGTTATAACAAAATATAATAAAACTCAATATAAATTAAAGTTAATGCCCAAAGCAATCATTATATCATTCTCTATCGAAGACAAAAATATCACTACGAAAACAAAAGGTATAAGCGAGGTAGCTAGGTAGCTATAGGCGGAACATTAGGGGGCAAATCTCCGCCAGCGTTACACTTAAAATAAAATATGGGTTTATTTTGTAAGTGAAAATATCACTAGATTGTGATTCGTGATGAATTATTCATGAAAAGACACTCGTTAAATATTTTACGTAAAAATAATATCTGTATAAGTGTTATAATGTTTTTAGGGAACTAGTAACTGCGAATGCGATGGTTCTGGGTTGAATTCCAGCTTACTAGAGAATGAATTATTTTAATTTGTTTCTTTTGGTAACAAACGAAAGTGAGGCATTGAGTTCCGGCACTGATTACGCAGTGTATTGAAAATTGGGCGGAAAGTAAAGACCGGAATATTGTGACCCTAGGTCCCCCCTACAAAAAAGGCTTAGCTGTAGTCAAACTGATATTTTTAAAACATTCATATTTTTAAAGAAAAATATTTTGATTTTAAACGAAAAACGTATAGATGCATTCACTATACTATGAGATGTAGATTCAACCAGAATCCTCCTGATATGTAAATTGTTTTTTGTGGTTATATGAACAATTCTTTAAAATAAAATATTTAATAACATAAAATATTTTACTTTACTATGTAGCATTGTTATTTTTGTTATGTAATCGACTAAAAATCGAGCCCGCAACCGTCTCGTTTAGAATCAAAAAATATAGCTTCCAAATGACCAAATTCCACACAAAGAGTCAACTATTAAAACATTCTTTTACAATATCCTCAACCTCGCTAGGTGTTTTCAGTTTTTACGCGATCCCGATAGCGGCTGAAATATGAGAGGGATTTGCGAGTGTAGTGGCTGTCAGTCATAAAAGTGGAAATGTGCCAGGTAAAATGTACGCAACTTAGCGCCGGCAGGCTTGGGAGCGTTGTGAACTTTGCATAAACGGATTTTTTGCTTTTGTTACATGTCTGTTTTATCGTGATGGGAGATAAGAATTGGATAATAATAATGTTTTTGCTTTTAAGAAGTTATTTTAAAATATATTTTATGTTATGGGGTTTATTTTTAGTCAATTATATTCGAAAACAAAGTACGAGTATAATATATCGGTTTCTCACTGCCTACCCTAGTTAATACGTCATGCTTTATTTACCTAGCCAAAATCTATATTTCGGCTAAATAGCATTTGGTTTTATTAACATTAATTACAATTAAACTTAAAAAAAATCAGTCCCCTGAATCGGCATAGAACCCACAGCCATACATACATTATCAACAATTATTTCTATCACAAAACAAGAAATGTTAAGAATTTCATCTATAACTGAGTTACGTAAGGAAACTTCCCACTTCTCACAACTGGGGCATCGTGCCCGTGTAATAGCTGTCACTGAAAAACTGCCTTGTGATATGTAAGCAAGTCGGTGTCCATGACCGTAGTCTAAATACATTAACCGGCTGTGTCATAAGTGATTTTTTTTAAATAGTCTTTGTAATTTGAAAATGCGTATATGTGAAGCTGATAGTTGGTTTAGGTGCATTTCAAATATACATTTTTTTTT
>DVQM01002470.1:0-10046 GCA_018231645.1 Heliconius ricini | reverse complement strand
CGGGCGGGGCCTCCTAATAGCCAATACGGATATTTTGTTACCGCACTCTATTGGCCAGATTTCTTCGCGGGGGACACGCCTACTCACCGATTTGTCACGCAAAATACAACTCTATCTGTTTGCGTTACGTCTCACAATTAACTAGCCTATATTGGTTTGATTTAATTTTGATTAATTGTAGAAATGAATAGAGCCAGCGTGAGCCGCGACGGGCGCGGGCGGGGGGACGAGGGGCGAGAGGGCTCGCGCGTCGCAGGTGGATAGGCGCGTATTTCCCAGCCAGTGTGCCCGTCGCCTTATTTAGCCTCAATGGCCTAGAGGGAGTATTAGTTTACGCACATCCGCAGTTTCACACGAGGGTATAGTATCCCATTATCGATCATTACCTATCCTTCTGGTGCGGACGAAATAAAGACAAAACATGATCGACGCCTACAATGCTCCGGGCGACCGTCCTTTGAGCTCGAGTATGGTCGACAGCGATTGTATGGCAGGTAGCTTTGACTGCGTCCCTCGAACATAAACAGCAGGGGCATGGCCAAGACAGCTTTGTTTTACTTTGACAAATATCGCATCCAAGTTATACTCTACGTACAAATAAATGCAGATCGGTACTCATTTGTAATGAACAAATATAAATAACTTTAATATAAATAACGTTAATGTTGTATTTGGTTATTTTAAAATAACATTTGTATACTGAATACGTACGTAATATTTATAAAATAAAGGCAAATCAGGATCAATCATTTTAAACAAAAATCAATATAAAATTTTGGTTTATTTGACGTGAAACCAGATAGGTATTATATTGTACTTGTCAATGTAATTACCTATTTCGATAAAATAGCTACATTTCCTAATCCGTGTATAGAAATATTAAATTTCATAAATTATAACATTCCTCCTCTAGTTTTATAAAAGCGATTGTAAAGTAAAATCATTAAACTCCGAATAATGTTTATTAAAACATTCTAAATAAATAAACATTATTTCATAGAAGCTTACTAACTACTGCACAAACTCTACATGTGGCGTCAATCTCTTGCAGCGACGGTTAATCTTGTTAATTAGTACTCTCACATTAAGCTATATTTGTTAACTCTATTTTATACACTAGCACTAGATCTTTTAAAAGAAAATATGGCGATGTTACCGTTTAAATATAATTCAAATTATAAGAAATACATTTAAAAGAATATGATCAATCATTCTATAATATGCTTTTAAACTATATCCTAAATTATAATAATTACTCAAATAATGATCGTGTTTGGATTCAAATGATAATTACAGTCTAAATGTATATGAGCGTAACTGAATAAATCGACAAGTCTTTAAATTTACATGATTTTGACAATTTTAAGCAAAGAAATTTGTAATAAATAAAAAAATAAAGTAAATGGTCAATGAAAAAACTAAAGCTAAATAAATATATAATGACAGTGATAAATGAAACACGACAATCATTTGACACTACCACGTCACGTCAAAGAAACTTCATAAAAACCATTTTTTTATTGAAGACAATATTTAATCATACTATAATTGCACACTATCTCACGTCAATTTATACAATTTATTTACGTAACTTTTAAGTAAAAAAAGTAAAGAAATCATAATTTTTCTCCCAACATACGTGTTGTGTCGACAGAGAGCGATTGGAAATCAACAAAGGAGTCCGCGAGTCGGCTCGGTAACCACTGAGGCTTGAGGGAGTACAGGAGATACGTGAGAATTAATTAGTATCGCATGCATCCAGCCATCGAGACGGCCTTTGATCTCTAACGAAGGCATGCCAATGACGGCGTCTACTTCACGCCGGTGCAGTGTATAATGAATTATCTATAAGTATAAATCATTCATTGAGGAATCTCTAAAACCAAGAAGCGTATTAACTTGAGATTTCGTATGTCTCGTAAGTGGAGTGTTAAGAAAGGGTTTTGATTCCACTCTTAGTGGTTGTGTGATATTGACAAAAAATATCTTAAGCTTAAAATTTTTGGTAACTGTGTTTGATATCAGTTCTTGAAAGAGCTGTACATTTTTTATTGTGAAATAAATGTTTTATACTCTATAATGATGGAAAATTAGTTTTATTAATTATCAATCTCTCTTCCATCTCTTCTCACATCTACCATAAGAAATTGTCAGTTTTGCGAAACATTCAAGAAAAACAATAATAATTAACTAACTTGCCACAAAACTCGCATTGCCCCGACTGCGACCTGCCACTTACTCCTTTGACAGCACTGAGGGGCTGCAGGTACAAATTAATTAGTAGTAGAAAAGTGCATTTCCCCGAATGAGACTCTTTGAGACTCTTTGATCTCTAACGAAGGCGCCAATGAGTGCACTAACCGGCCCGCAATGAAGATTATGTAAATTACAGACGGTCTCCAACACCTCGCAAGGGATGATAACGAACTCTACTTCCATCACGAGTACGTCACAACTCTCTGTGCTTCACACGTGATTCGCTTTTTAATTGTTATTATTTTAAATATTAATATTTTTGCAGTGAAATTCGAAATAGTTGGACAGATTTTGATAAAGTTTTCAAAATTGTAAGCTGACTCTACTAATACCGACATTTTTAATAAAATAAGTTTTATTACGATGGTTGTTTCTAGTGATAATAATATTATTTAATAAGAAATTCATAATTATATGTATTTACAATTACTAAAAACTAGTCTAAGCTTATTAATTAAGGTTTTTGCCAAAAATAAACGTACTGCTTACACCAAAACATGAACAAAAAAATGACAACACGTAAAACAGCATACAAATGCCAAACTAAGGTGAAATTTGTAAAAAAATAATATATGAAAACTATAGAAATAGCCACAGATGTAAAAAAAGGCAGAAAAACATCGTGTGAACGTGGATCTCGTATTTGAATGGCAAGTCGACCATTGAGGCTGTAACGTGAGCCGCCTCCGTCCCACCGCCACCGTCAATATTGTGATAGCGCGCCTCAACTGTGAGCCTCGCGCACTCTTCGGTGTTTGTTTTATTATTCTAATACTCTAGTTTTTTAAGGTTTAATAGTGTTATAGGGAGTGATTTTTTTATTAAACGAGATATTAAGTAAGGTTGTTGAGGCAAGTCGAGGCGAGGCGTTAGGGTTCGATTTCTATTCTGAGGAGTGAAATATTGGAATTTCCTATGACAAAGTGCAGCGTTGTATCCGGCCACTTACAACGCCATGTCTTCAAAATGAGACAAAAAACAGAAAACCTTAACATTTGGAACTTTTGCCTTCGTTCATATATTCATGGTAGAGCGTGAAGCTATAAAAAGAGATTTCAAGAAGTGATTGTCAATTTTATTTATTGCAAGATATAGTAACTTTCGCTATTTGTAAAAATATATTTTTTTATTTGGAATATATGATATATTATCATATAAAAGTATAAGTCTAGATTCTGGCAGCTAAGGTTTCTTATTTTAATTATTTTGAATACCATGCTCTAGTAGACAGCGCGGTGTTGAGTTCAGTCACGCAATGTCAAAATTAGGCTAGGCATGTATAACTCAGTGTCTTAGCTCTAGGTCCCTCTGACTCCCCTTCCACGGAAAAAGCGTGAAGCTGTAAAAAATATAATATATCAATTTCAATATTAAAAAGATTAACTTATGCAAATTAAACATTAGTCCATATTGTATACACCGAGGCCAATTGTGGCGCAGCATAAGCGTGTGACTGTAAGTGCGACAGGTTGTGGGTTCGATTTCCACTTGATGAATCAAGAGAGTGGACTGTCTTAAAACTAGGTTTCCAGATTATCTCTGCCTACTCTGCTATGTTCGGGATAAAGCGTGAAGCACATTCCAAATTCATCAAAGGTTTCTCACAAGATTTACCGCGAAATATAAATTTTAGGTCATTATCAGATATTTATTTAATTATTTAGTATATCAATGAGGTCCTCGTACCGCAACGATTTGATTTTTATTCGGGGGACTTTAATATTTTCATTTCCTGATTTTTTCAACTCCCATCAAGTCGGATGGTTAATGAAGTTACGAGGTAGGTACTTGTACTTGCTCTACTATAGTGTCAGAGGTTTGCATGCCTTTATTTACTATTTATCTTTAATTTCTCATAAATATAATAAAAGTACAAATACTTAATAGTAGCTTGTATAGAATATTGTATTCAACTTAAAAATAAATTCTTTTAATAGAATTTATAAAAAATGCACTATTATATCATGCACCAGTCTGTATCAGCTATCACTTACACTTACATACAACAAGTTTTTAATATTTTTTTAAATCATCGAACCCAATGTAATGTAATTGATGATGAACTTTTCTTATATAGTTTTAAAAAGTAAAAAAAAAAGAGATTTCACCACACATACAACAATACCATGTAGAATGAACTAATAGCACCATGATCTCTAAAAATCGTATTCTCTGAAAGCTTATTTCAAAATATTCAACAAGTTGAAGCTTTCCAAACTTAGTTCTAATGTAGACGCTGTCGTGTCACCATTGCAAGCTTACCTAAATACATGCGGCGGATGAAGGTTCGTGTGTGGAATTGTATTTGTTATTTTAAAAATATTTTCATATCTCCTGATCATATGCTTACACAGAGTGTTTATTACACAAGTATTGTATTTAGAGAGAGATCTCTAAGCATTCAATATCATTTAAGGCGAAAGTTGTAAAAGGAGTGACACGTCACTACTATCGCTCCGCCTCACTTATAAAATTCAATAAAAGTATAAAAATAACAAATACACAGTCTTAACACGAGTGGCTAACTTAATCTTTGAAAAGTTGAATTATCCAGGTCATGGTTCCATCACCAGACAAGCCATATTACAGACGCCTGCCATATGACTGTATTGCAGCCCAAATATCATAACCATCGTGTCATATAACAAACAAATCAAATTGAATTTCTAATATTTTACTACAAAGTTACAATACAAGTATCCCCCAGTCGTGGCGCAGTGGCACAATGTGTGACTGTAAAATGGTGAGGATCGAACCCACAATCAGTGGATTCGATCCCCACTCGAGGAAATGAAATATTTATTTACATAGTACATGATAGTTTCATTTCTTCACTTTGGTGTTGAGGCAAAGCACGGCGTTAAGTTCTGCCACTCAACACGCAATGCCTCCAGAACTTAGTCAAAAGTTGGGAACGGAATGTCTTAACACTAGGTTCCATCTGCCTACCCTGCTGTGTGCGGGATAGAGCGTAAAACTGATTTAATTTGATTTTGATTTTACAATACAAGTTGACCAAAAAGAGAGACACGTTTTTCAGCGATCTCGAGACTCTCACTCAGTCAAGGACGGAGAGTAACAAAACAAAGTGTTTTGATGAAAAAAGTGACATCTTTGAGAGCACTTTAGTAGCGCTTATTGTCTCACTCTACGCGCGCTGAGCTCGATTGTTTCCTATTTACCTCTAGTTCTCTTACAAAGTTCTTTTGAAAAAAGGTTAGAATGGTTTCCATTTAAAACGAACTTGTATCGTTTACCGAATAGATGGATCCCTAAAGTTCGTAGCAACTGTGCATTATTTTGTATAATGTATTTCTTATTCTATAATAGTCAGTTGTATCTTATATTTACTACATCATGGATAAAGGCTGTTTATTTTAGCGGTTATTATTTATAATTCGGGCCAGTCGTGGCGCAGGGGCATAAATGCGACTGGTTGTGGGTTCGATCCCCACTCGAAAGTAAATATTTATTTAAATTTATATTTTATTTTTTCGCTTTGATGTTCAGGCAAGAGCGCAGCATTGAGTTCCGCCATTCAAAACGGAGTGTCTCAACAATAAGTTCCTGAAAGAAGAAGAAGCTTCATTTTTAATTTCTTATTTACATATTAGTATAGCACATATATTCTAGTAATTTTGAAAAAGTACTGTAATCCAAGTGCTTGAATAACGGGGTGTGATCATAGTGTCTGCCACTCAATACGCCACTTTTGTAAAATGCAAGGAATGCGATGCGACAGAGTGAATTAACCTCTCAATTTGCAAAGTCAGAATTGCTAGTTGTATTTTATTAAAATACGGCTAAGCGTGGCGTGGTGTTCCGTTACTCAACACGCAATGCCTAAAGAATTCGAAGGAAAATGGAGAACAGAGTGTCATAACACTATATTTCCTTTGTCTACCGTGCTGCTCTATCAACATGACGGTCGTGGATTCATTTCCCGACCACTCATTCACTCATTTTCATATCCTATCCTATCCATACCCGAGGCGATCAAATCAAAATTAGACGTAAGGAACAAGATGTCTCAATATTAAATTTATTCTGCCCGCCGTGCTAGCTGTGGGGTACACAACGTGCAGAATTCTTTAAGTTTCACGCATCCTTTAAATAACGAATTTAAGGGATTTAAGAAAGAATTCATTTTTAAGACGTTTTGAGACTCATCGTTGCATCATTCACTAAAACCGGCATCGAACCTACCACCATAATGTATAAACACATTGTCGCACTGCAACACTTTTAACCTTTACTTTATAATATTTAATAATATAAAACACAATAGAATTGTTTTGTTTGGTTCGATCGGTTATACGTTATAATAGAGGGGCCATTGTGGCCGTGACGGACGGACGGACGGACGGACGGACGGACGGACAGGCGGGCCGTCAAATTATTCATTTCCGCCAGCTAACGATCATCGATGATACGTTAAAGTATATTTTGTTATTAGTTCGTTGAAAACTAGGACTTTGAATATAAAAAAGTTATAGAAATTTCCAATTTGATGACAAGACGTTTACGTGTCATTGTTAAGAATGTGTGTGTATTTAAATAATATATTGTAATAATACTCTATTTATATTTTGTTAATTAAAAAGTGCTTGGAGGCCGTCGTGGCACTGAGGCGTAGTAGTGTGATTTTGAACACGACGGTCGTGGGTTCAATTTTCTCGCTTTGGTATCTAGGCAAGGCGCAGCATTGATTTCCGCCACTCAACGTCTTAAGAACGGAAATATTTTATCGGAACGGAATGTCTTAACACTATGTTCCCACGGTTCCCCTTCCTACCCTGGTTTGTACGGGATACAACGTGAAGCTAAAAAAGTGCTTATTATTTAATTATACTATAGGGTTTTCTTAGGTTTTTATTTTAAATAGTGATGCAGTACTAATTGAGGCCGACAGATAATTTGCAAATCGTAAAATCCTGTGTGTTTTTTTTGCCGTAGAATTTTCGAAAAATCCTCTCTTAGTGATCCATATTCCAGAAAGTAACAAAGTAAGAAAGAAAATAAAAAAGAAAAGAGAAGAAGTTCAGGGGTGCATGCCTAATTTCAGCGTCCCCAGCGTTTCGTATATTTTATATAACTCAAACAATAAATATTATATAAATAATATGGAGACAGTTTTAAAGTAAAACAGAAGATGATTAAATTGTAACTGAAATAATTTTAATATGTGCCTATTAAAATACACAAATAGATTAAATTCTCAGTATTTCATTACTTTCTCAGTATTTCTTTTATGACAGATAAAAAAAAGACTGTCGTAGCGTAGTCGGACTGTAGTGCGATAGATGTGGATACCGTTCCCGAAGGAAAAGTATTTTATAGCTCTGCTAAAAAAACAAAACGCAAACTTAAAATTGTCATTACGCGGAGAGAGGATTTTTAAACACCACCCTCTCTGCCTACCACGCTAATACTGGTCTCAGCATGAAACTAATAAAAAATTAAACAAATTATAAACTTATATCGATAATTTAACAATTTGCATTTAAAGGTAATATTTGTAAGTGCTTATAATTTAGATAATTTCTAAATTCGTCCCTCCCACAAGAGGGCCAACTGAAAGTTTTCCTCCTCCCAGTCGGGTCGTTACCGATGAAGCTAAATCTTATTTATAGACGACCAAATCAACTTACGACGATAGAAGCAATCCTCTTATTGCGCGTTTGTACGGAATCTTAATTGAACTTTATTTATGTTGCGTTCTTGTTAGAGATCGGTTTGTGTGTGTGTATGTATGTGTAATATTATAACCTAAAATATCATATAAAACACTATAGTGGATCTGTTAATACATCTGTACGTCCTTTTGCCTTCTAATAGTAAATTCAAACTATGGTGTTTTTTCTATATTATTCACTTTAACACTGGTGACAAGATAAAACGCAATTACCTATAAAAAGCGACTTAAATTGAACAACTAACAACTTGATGTTATATACAGTTTAGTTGATGGTACTGTTGGATACAGCTTAGCTGGTGAGCTGGTCTGATGACGAATGCCTGATGAATTTTCTCTTGATGGTCGCAAATTTGAATCTTTGTAATGTTATATCCAGAAAAGTTTTATATTATACCTACTTAATGTTTTATGAAGAAATAGATACTGTTGATTTGTTCCATTAATATACAAAAATAGGGAAACAATAGATTTTGGTATTGAAAATTAATTAAAAATCAATAATAATCAAATCGTAATATTTTTTAACTTAAACAGTACATAACTTCTTGCTTTTTTTCAAATTAAGATACTATTATAAAACCAAACTGAAATTCTAAATACAATTTAACTAAAAAAATGTAAAATGAAAAAATATTCTATCAATGAAAAAACAGATATTACAAAAAATATATATATTAATTTAGACGATGGTAAAAAATTTCGCACAACCCTATCAGTCAGCACTTAGCCACGCCCCCTGGGGTGCATAATTGTATAGTGTTATAGGCATTTCGCCTTTTGCCTCCGCCGCCGCCGCCCGCGCCTCGTCCTGCGCCACAATTCGAAATGCCGCGCACACCGGAACAAAAAGAGGCTATTAAGAAGAAATGGCAGTCTATATTAGGTACTTTTATTTCCACTATCAAGGTTTTGTATTTTCAATATTCAACAAATGTATTTTTATATTAGTTAAATGCTAATACATACAATATGTATCGCCATATAGCAACAAATTATATTAGTTTAGTTAATGTCATTCATATAAATACAGGAGCCAGCTGCTAGTTTATCTGGAGGGAATCCCCCAATTGATGAACAACCATCAAAATGGCTTGCACCACGATTGCTTAACCGGTGATCTTCTAGTTAACCGAACTGAGCTGTGGCTTAAGAAATCAATCATTATTTAATAGAATCAAGACATTGCGAGGACCTTCAATTGATAAAAACAAATGGGGTGTCATTTGCCGTATCACCAGTTTGCGATAAAAGTTTTTTTTAAGTCACGCCAAGTATCAGACTAAGGGGCAATAACGTTTCAAGTTACTTTTAATATCGTAATTATTTGGAAAGCATGGCCTAAGGCATAGTTAGCGTCAAGGTAACTGGATGTCATCGACAACGAGACAATACTTCACGCCAAAATATCGATTGGCCTTATGGACCATGTTCTATTCTCTGGGCTAGTATAGTCATAGAGCCGTTTGAATCGTTAGGGATTCAATCCAATAATGGGGGAGAGTTGCCGAATTGAAACGACATGGATATCTTTAAAAAACGCATTTACTCTCACTTTAAAGGTCAGCAATGTAACTATAGTTCCTCTGGTGTTATTGGAGTAGTAATTTGTGCGCTTGTTAGCTTTTTCTTTTCCATAATATAAATACAACAGGTTTTCGAGAAATTCGTAGTACTGCGCAAAAAGTATGAGTAAACTTAATGATTGTGCATTCGATTCCCACTTGTGGAAATCAATTATTTAATATTTTCATTTTCTCGCTCTGATAACAAAATAAAGTGCGGCGCTGAGGTTCGCCACTCAACATGCAATCTATTGAAAATTCTGAAAGTGAGGAACAGTGTTTTAACATTAGGTTCCCTCTGCCTAGTACGTACGTAGAGCGTAAATTTGAAAAATACAAGAAACAAAAACATAAATAAAAACAACAAACAAATGCTTGTGGAGCAATAAAATACATCAAAAATATTTTGTAACATTTATGTATTGTTTGAATAACAAAATGTTTAATAACGTTTGTGCGACAGGGGACGACGTAGAAATAGTGGTGGGCGTGGTGGTGCGCGGCGGCGGCGGCCTCGGCATCTCGCTGGA
>DVQM01002469.1:0-10049 GCA_018231645.1 Heliconius ricini | reverse complement strand
CACAACCACTCGGTTTTACAGTCACACTTTGTGCCACTGCGCCACGACTGGCCTCTAACTATAAGAAATAATTGTATAATGTGTATTATGTTATATTGGTTATTAAGAAGCAATATAATTTGTTTTTTTAAGCCTATTAATTACTTGGGAAATACTTATAACTTTTTGTTTTTAAACTGTTTTGTGTTTTTAAATTCTACACTTAGGAAACAATAATACTTTTTATAAAAAACAAACAAAAATTTTGAACGCGCCTCTCTTCGAAAACGTCCATGATTTGAAATAAAGAAGTATTTTTCATTCTATGTATGAAATTTTATCCTTAAAGTAAACTGTAGAGTTGATTGATTGACATGACGGGCAGTGATTTCGCTTCGTTCTTTCCAATGTATTCTACAATATAAAAACTATAATTTTCAGGCAAGATCACTCCTAACAAAAGAACTATCAGAGCCGGCGTTGTCAATGAAAATAGCTGAAAAAATGTCCGCCATACACTCCATGGATGTGCCTTTGTCCAAGGAGCCCAACTGGTTGTGGAAAACGATGGGCAAGTGGATTAAAACTGTCAAAGAGGACAGGCTGTCGCATAGTGCGAGTGGGAAGGTAGGAAATTCATACCATTTTGTACTATTTTGGTAGGATTTAGTAGTTTGTTTTATTTTGTTTACTTTTTGTTATTGCTTTTCATTCATTATGCTCATGCGGTCAGTACCATTGAGTTAATTGTTAATGCATTTGTTCTACATTCTTTTTTATGCTGGCTGACATTACTTAGGACTAAATTGGAACTTTTGAAAAGATCAATTTTTAAGTTTGTTGTTAATTCTTCTTATCAGAACGGTGAGAATCACCTACCGGTGATCGAACTCGTAACTCGTCGCATGTACCAAAATAATTTCTTAAAGTTAATTTTTAAACTGTATGATTTCAATTTTATTATTTTGATAGAAAATGGTACTTTTTTTGGGATTCTGTATCTTTTAAGAAAAAAAGAAAATCTTATAGAATCACTTTGTTGTCCGTCCGTCCGTCCGTCTGTTTGTCTGTCGCTCTAGAGTCTTTATCTCAGGAACGCTTAGATATGTCAAGTTGAAATTCAAACCTTATTTAACTTAGGAAATTATGGGAACATAGATCTACTCAGATCTTAATTTTCTGAAAAATCGTATTTCTGCATTTATTTAAAAAAAAATATGGCCGTTTATATCGCAAAAACCGCTTGTCAAAAAAATGTAGATCAGAAAATAGCATCTACAGGTAGTTCATAAAAATCTGAAAACTATACATTTGTGGTTAAATTTTAAAAATATAATTAGCCTTAAAGGGGAGCAAAATTTGGCCCTAAAGCCGCTATTTCTAGTGAGGTATAAAATAAAAGGACTCTTGAATAAGCTAAGCTTGAATTTCCGAATAAAACTCGATCAATTTTTGCACGAAACCCTCGATGGGCAAGCTGGACTCGCGCTTGTCCGGTTTTTTATACATTTATTTTTAGTTTTTAAATAAGCTTTTTAAAAATATCTGTTTTAGAACGAAGAAGAAAAAAATATAATAAAACAACTAAAATCAATAGATTTTGACAAAGAAGTCGAATGGATGAAGAAATTTTTGGCGTCAGTTGAATCCCCTGTCGTTTTCTGTCACAATGATATGCAAGAAGGTAACTTTATTATTTATTATTACAAAATACAGGAACAGGAACAGATTTTTTTCCTGCTTTGTAAAATAAGATTTTTAAATATAAATATCATTTTAAAATTAATTGTAATGGTAAAGAAACAGATTAAAAAAAAGAAGAATGGAGAGCTTTATCTATAGGTTTACTAGACGTCGCAAAAGCCAAGACTATTAATAAAAATAATTAAAAATATAGTCTTCAGCGTTTTCTATGCATATAAAAAAATAAAGCGAAAATATAGCACAAAAATACGCGGAGCAGAACGCTGAAATATATATCCAAATTAAAGTCTTGGATGTGAAATGTAAATGAAAGTGATAAATTATAATTATGTATGAATAAATTAATAGAAACAGCGAAACTTCACTCTTTTTCTAGGTAACATATTGATATTAGAAGATGAAATACAATCGGCATCAGACGACGAATTCACATACGACGAAGCTAAAAAAACGCAATACGACGTACTCACACAATACGACGATACAAACACATCCGACTCCATCATCAGTCACATATCGGATTCTGGCGAACCGAAACTAGTTCTGATAGATTTTGAGTACTGCGCATATAACTACAGGGGTTTCGATATAGCCAACCACTTCCAAGAGTGGTCCTATGACTATACTAACCCGAACCATCCGTTTTACTATGAAAATCAAGAGAATTGTCCAACTTTAGAGCAGAAGGTAAGGATTTTTTGTGATTTGTCGTCGTTTTTTTTTTTTAATTTTATTTTTTGTGTGTTAGATGGTTGGTTCTGAGGTTTTTTTTGGTGACCATCAAACACGTCTTTGTTTTAGATTTTTTTTGGATTGTTTTTCGGTTTAAATTTTAAACTTACTAACTCGGTTTTTTATTCGAGCTTACATAATATTCACGGCTTAAACTTATTGCGAGGAATAAAATAGCTTTGTAAGAATTTTTCACATTATATTTATACAGGTTGTTTCGAACTGGTAAATTTGTCTTTGACGTATTTTAGAAAAAAAAATGTTTTTCGTTTTGAATATATGTAGTTACTTTTTATAATATTAATCTACTAAGGTTTTTACTTTTTTAAGCAAAATTACCAGTTAGTCTCTTTGCTTTGATCATGTTCTTTAAAGTTCCAGAAAACGGATGGTCTGTGCGCCATTACGTATCGAGGTTCGTAACTTAACGTTGAATTGTGTTATGCTTTTAATAAATGTCATAATTTATTAAAAAAAAGTAATATTTTACATAAAAAATAGATATCGTAATGTAAATAATATTTTAGCATTCCTTTTGATTAAGCAAACAAAATTTGACTGCGTTATATGAAAATGTTTTTTTTTCCTAATTTCTTTTAGAACTTATCAATACATGTCAAATTAAAGATGACACAAAATGACATTTAATAAAGGCTTACTTAGTCCATGTTCAGTTTGAAAATGAAAAAAAATACTTAAATATTCATTCAAAATTTCTTATATAATAATAATAGTAAAATGTTAAATATTCGTTATTTAAAGATAATTCATGATGCAGAAATTATATATATTAATTATGTCAAAAATAACAATATTTTCTCTTTTTTATAATTTACATATAGTAATGTCTTTCTTTTTTCTTAAACAAGTTTTTTTATTTGAAAATTGACATAATTAGTAAATTATAAATAGCGTTAAAACAATCACTACGCAGCTTGTGTTTGTTTATGCTTGATTTCTAGCTGCTGTATTAAAATGGCCACCGGAGAAAAAAAATGAGAGAGGAATATATTCTAAATACTCTAGCGGACTTTCCCACGGTATCGTGTAAATTGACGTATGGCAATTGTTTAAGGATGTTTTTTTTTTATTTTTCCTCATATTATTTAATTATCTGTGGTTTTTGATACTAATATTGATGTCTCATTGAATTGATGGTAATATTTTTTTCTAAACAATGGCTCAAATAACCAATATTACTGATTTGTGCTATTACAGTTTAATTATATAATAATAATAATAACAACATTTCAATTTCTTTTTCACGACATAAAAAAAAATATAAACATACAATAAAATTTTAACTTTTGCAAAAAAAATTTTTTTTTTGTCAGTTTTAATTGTTTCTTTTACAAAACTCGTTTTGTATTCGTAGGAAATCTTCATAAAGGAGTATTTGAAGCATTATCACGCTAATTTATCAGAGGATAAAGACGCTCAGCCATCGATAGATGATATTAATCAGTTGCTGAACGAAGTCGACGCGTTTGCGTTGGCCAGCCACTTGTTTTGGTGTCTTTGGTCAATTGTTAACGCTTCTAAGAGTCAAATTCCTTTTGGTTATTGGGTGAGATGCATGTTTTTATATTTTCTTTTGTTATATTTATTTTAATAGTTCATTTCCTAAACGATCAGTGGGCATCGAACCTATATGTCATGTCGTCATCGTGACATGTCTCTGACGTTGAGAAAAGAAATGAGAATAGAAACGCGACATTTAGTTCCGCCACTAAACGCGCAATGCTTCCAGAATTCGGCAGTGAATGGGGAACGGAGTGTCTTAAAACTATTCTCTGATTACCCTGCTATATGCGTGATATAGCGTGAAGTAAAAAATAACTATTATTGTAATATTTGTTATTCCACAGGAATACGCTTTATCCAGGCTCGACACATACCAACGTCTAAAACAAGAAGTCATTAAAAAGGACAAATTTGGATTTCCCCAAAAGAGGAAAATTTGCGAAGTAGACATATGAGTGGCGTAAATTGCTGAATTGTGGACGACTCGGTCGCGGAGTGTTTCTCTGAACACCCTATACAAGGATAGTGTTCGTGATAGTGACTCGAAAGTGCATTGGACATGCGTCTAATAGTGATTTTTTCGCTCCCAAATACTGATTTTTTATAACGTTTTTTGACACTTAAATTTGCATTTTATGTTGGTTGTCATTTTTGGGACATACTGTATATAGGTAGGTGATGTGACTTGATTATATATTGAATTGCATTTAAATGTTTTTAAAATTAATGAGTTGAACGAAATAATATTTTATTAATATTATTATATTAAATATTTTTTTAATTAAATAAATGAAAAATTGTATATGATCCTAAATTTGTTATGTATATAATTGATTAATTTATTTAATTACAAGTGTCAAAAAAAAATAGCAATATTCAATTCGAATATTAAAATAAGTATAAGAATAATGTAATTAAGCTATATTTGTTTAGAAAAACGCAAAAAAAAATGAATTGCAGTATTACAGCACAATTTTTTTAAACATTCCTTCAAATTTCATCAAGATATTTAAAGCAATATGGATATAAAATTTTGTTCTGTTGAGTGGAAAAAAATCAAAATTTTAAAATTTTACATTATTTTTTTAACTTAAAACGAACATTGCACGCATATCTAAAAAAAATTGGCACTAAATCGTACATTTTAAATTGTTTGGGGAAAACGTGCCTTGAGTGTCGTGTGTGTAGTTGTAAAAAGATGAAATTATCTGTATATAGAAAAATTAACTAGATTTTTTTTAGTTGGTATAAAAAAATAATATCATGGAAAAAAAAGAATTTCTTTACATAATGCTTTTGACATTTCTCGAATACTTTTTTTTTATTTAAAAAGTGTGATTGGACTTTAAGATAGTAATGTTTAAGCATAGAAGACATTCCCAAAGAAAAAATCTATATAAAATTTTTAAAAAAATGCATTTTGTGCATAGTACCAATAACTCAATTTCTTTTTTTTTGTTTTTGTGCAGCTATTACTACTATTAATAAATCATATTTATGAAATCGACTAATTTAAACAATACATTAATTTTATTTTATATTTTATTTGAAAAATGTTTATCTCTTCTGCTTAACATACTTTTTAAAGAAAAGCAGAAAAAATGAAACAACAAATGCATTATTTTTATATATGTTTAAAAATATGAATTATATGTTAAAAGTATTATTGGTAAAAATTAAATTACTGCCTTTTTAATGGTATTTTTATATTAATTTATTTTAACACTTAAATCCATTGGATATTCAATATAAATAATAAATATATAGTTTATGTAAATCGCGTTACATAGTAAAAACAAAGCATGGATGGTATGTGGTTTTAGAAGCAATGGTACAATTCTTTGCTTAATCGTTTCAATTCCCATTCTTGGAAGTGGAGAATGGAGTGTCTTAACACTAGATTACATTTTCAGTGTACAGTTTTATAATATCAGTACTATATAAACTTAATTTGTCTGTCAGTTTTTTGAAATTCGTATAATTATTATGTTTATTTTAAAGATATATTGTTTCTTTGTTCCTGAAATAGATATGTAATTTTTTTATAAGATTTTTTAAAATTGCTATTTCACCAAAGAGTTTTAAATTGTGACTTTATTTTAATGTCAGTTTTTAATAGTTGGTGTTCTTCCTTTTTTACTATTTAATTGTAAAAATCTAAGTATAATGGATTCATTGACATTTCAAGTACTTATATGTAGTTTGTATTTTTTTTCTAAGTATAATTTATGGTTATAGGTGTAAATAAATAGAAATATTGTATCAGAACACTCATTAAAATAAGTTTAATCTTCTTAAACATTATTAGACCTCTTTTTTTTTCAAAAACTTATTTTTTTATATATATATCAGTTCACGCTGTATCCCGCTGACAGTAGGGTAGGCAGAGTAAACCTTGTGTTAAGACATTTCGTTTCCTTCACCGAATTCTGGTTGCATTGCTTATTGAGTAGTGGAACTCAACGCCGCGCTTTTTTTTTCACCTTTATTTTTCTGACAATTCTTTTAAATTTATCATTATATCTTGAGTAATGAGTTTTCTGAAATAATATTATATAAATGCATAGAATAAACATTTTTTCTCTCTGAATTATAATCTGTATCCCAATGTACAAAGTATTGAAGTACTTATGTTTTGTGATACGGTCACTTTGTATTGTAGTGACATGATATTTAATAAAAAAAGATTAAAATACGTCTGTTTTTTTTTTCATTATAACATAAACCTAAAAAAATACTGGCAAAAAGTATGGCTATGGATCTTTCGATAATTAAATTAAAATGACATGGAACATATTAAATTGTGAAACTGGAAGAGCTAAGGATCATAAATTTGAATTTAGATTAAATATTAATAATAGTCTGACCAGTTCTGATCAAGAAGTTGCCTTTGTAATTTAAAAACTCTTTGCTGATATTTCAGTTCCACAACAGATACAATTATATCCTCCACAACGGCCACCGCATCATTACTTACTGAGAGCCAACACTAATGTAACGTAGATATTAAATTTTAATCAGTCGGTACAAGAAAATTCATCAGGAAAACGTCAGATCTTGACGTATTTCTGTCAAATTGACTAGATATATAATAACAATCGCCAGACACACACGTTGGCCCTCGAAGAAACTGGGGGTCATCAGCAGAGCGAGACAATACTTCACGCCGATTGGTCCTATACTACTACGTTTCGGCTTCGTATGGAGTACTGTTCTCATCTCTGTGGTGCATCCCTTTGGCTTCGCATAGAGGCAAAGGGAATCTCCTCGCTGTGCGCTCTCTACCAAATTTATCATGGGGAATGTACGGCCTTTTGGAAGCGATGATAGTTTTTTCTAAATTGAGTTAATGCATAAAGTAAGAAATGTTTTTAGGGGGTGCAATGCCGGACCGTTCTAGCAAAACTGCTATTTTTGTTACTTGCTTGAGATAATTTCCAGCATTCCGGATCTTAATATATATTAGTACGTTGTGTTTAGTTAAATTAGATTTGTATTTCGTTTGAACTAAATAATCTAAATATGATATTCTTAAAATATCCTTTTCATTCGACTGTTTCTTCTCGTGCACTTCTGTAATAAAGGTTTTCTGTTCTACGAGGAGTTATTCCTGGCTTTTAATGGCAAGATCTTCGTCTCAACCCACTCCGCTTTGCTTTGGTCTTCAATATCCTCGATGTGTAGTTCATTGTGGCCGTTTCATCTTAGGTGACCCCCTTTAGCTATCCGCTACGTCACGCATCCTACAACACACTCATTAAAATAAGTTTACCTCGAAAATATATATATATGTTACGTAATTTTTATTTATTTATGTATTCTGTCCTTGCTTTTACGACGACCAAAAGGAATCCATGTATTGGCCAATGGTAAAATTTAAAGTTTACCATTATTCCAATTGTTTTATTGGCTAATAAATAATATATATATATAATAATACTGGCTGATGAATGAAGAAAACATTGTATAAGTAATTGACACTAAAATGAAACACAAAAACGTGGTAATAACAACATTTAATAAATATTATTCATTATTTTTATATCACACTTAAATAAGAAAAAGTATTTTGGTATAAAAAATTAGCTTCACGCTCTATCCACAAACTGTGTACAGTCTCTCGCTCACACACTTTCCGCCTAATTCTGCTGGAATTGTGTGTTAGTGACGGAACTTACCTCGTTACGAGAGCGAGGAAATGAAAATATTTGTATATTTTTTATGCAAATGCAGCTATGAGTTTGTCTATCTGTAGGTCGCGAGTTTAATAATAAAATTGTAAATTTTATATAGAAAAAAGAAATTGCTGAGATTATTGCCGGCTCTTCTCAGAAGAGAAACCTTCCGAGCCGGTGGTAAGTTTACATTCATTCGTTTTAAGACGTACTTACAATAATCTATTTAAACAAACATTTTTTTTTGTTTTAATAAATTAATATTTATATACATATAAAATAATTAACACTAAGAATGATACATAGTCAAAAGACACTGACTAACTACCCTCATATATCTCTCCCATACACTTTTTAAATCAGCTTCCCTGAAATAAAAAATATATTTTTTAATATTTTCAGCCATAAATTTATTTTAATAATTAATTATTATATATTAATATATATGAAAATTAATTTCTGTCACATACGAGATGTACGAATGTTGCCTGTATAGACTTCACCGAAAATGGACTACAAAAAGACTTTTTAAACCAAACTATGATATGGAAGAATAGATTAGTATCGAATAGTGGAATATATAAATACATAATTAAATAGTGTTAATAAAGTTAATCGACAAAATAGGTTGTTTTACACGCTGTATCCTGCATATAGTACTTTAGGCAGAGGGAACCTCGTATTCATTGCGTGTTGAATGTCAGAACTCATCACCGTGTTGTTAGCAGATACATTCACCTAAATTCGAATCGAATCCACAAGCGTCGCGTTTACAGCCACACACTGTGCCACACGAACGCGACCGAATATTTTCAATAATAATCATACAAATTACAAAAAATTCAACTCCACCCACCTCAGCACATCCATCTGCAGCGCGCACTGTTCGTAGGCGCAGAGGAACTGCGCCAGATCGGTTTTCGGCCAAGTGCCCATACGCAACGGCTCTATACATCTAACAAAAAAATTGAAATGAGAAATGTATTTTTATAGCAATACTAGCGACCGACTCGCGGCCTCGTTCGTTTTAAATTATTAAAGTCGAATAATTATATTCATAATAAGACTTTACATCTTTCATTTTTCTTTCAAATTTCACAGGCGCTGCGCGTTGAGTGCGGGAACTCAACGTCGAGCTTTGCCTTGTTATCAGAGTGAAGGAATGAAATATATATACATATATTTTTAAAGTGTTATTCTACACTTAGAATAGAGTTCGTTAGAGTAGAGTAAATTATTGAACCGTTTAAATACGTTTTCTTAATATGTATTTTTCTTTCCAAGTGTAATCTATAACACTTTAAACAAGTTAAAAAAAAATAAAAAATAATAATTTCTCTTGCAAAACGAGAATTCTAAGTAATTATCTTTGGGTAACGTACATATTTAACATTAAAATACTTACTTTTCTAATAAATCTGTGAACAGCGACCTCAGTTCTCTGCCCCTGTGCAAGTTACACGCCAAACCCACTAATGCTCGCGTATATAATCTATATTAAACGAAAAAAATGCTATTTTACCCATATTTTTTTGCAAATAAAAGGCATTGACCGTCTGGAGCCATTCTTCAACCAAATAAATCTTCTCTCTAATATTAAGATCGGTTCCTTACTGTCAATGCATAGTTTTAGAATTTTGTAAAAAAATAGCAATTATCAGTATTAGTATTTCTCTTGACAAAATTTGACAATAAATAACGATTTTTTCAATTTTTTTAGAGTCGTTTTCTTAATAATAAATACTAAAATGAAATTTCCTTTTTTTAAGTGTTATAATTAAAAAAAATCATATTTTGATAACACATTTAGCACTAACGCACTTAATACATAAGATAATTAAACAACATAAATAAGCTGTAACAAGTGTATAACTCAAACAACTCAACACGCAATGCCTCCAAAAATTCGGCAGAAAGTGGGGAACGGAGTGTCTT
>DVQM01002468.1:0-10052 GCA_018231645.1 Heliconius ricini | reverse complement strand
TATATATATATATATATATATGAAATATTTCATTTCATCGAATGAGAGTCGAACCCACAACCGGTCGCGTTTAAAGTCGTACGTTTGTGCCTCTGCATCACAACTGGCTTCAATGATTATTTTATATTTATAAATTTTCATTTTCGAACAGGTTTCGAAAAATATATTTTTGGCCTCAAATTCCTTAGGCTTCGGCTTATTACAAAACTTTTTATAACTTAAAATTATATTAGTCTTGCGCTCGTCGTGGTTGCCGCAAAGTCTTGTATTTTAAACGTGTCAGTTGTGGGTTTGATTCCCATACGGGGGAATGACGTGACGTGACGTGTTTGTCTTGCTCTGGCAACAAAACAAAGCGCGACGTTGAGTTCCGTCATTACCGCCATCTTACCATTAGATCACTCTATCCACTCTCTATATGCGGGATACAACTGAAGAAAAATAACAAAAAAATATACTTTGCTTCGACAATGAAACACGTGACAAAAAAAAATATAAATAAATATCTCATTTCCTTGAATGGGCATCGAACCTCGAACGCGGCATCATTTTTTTACATATCTTATCTACAATATATTTTTTGTACAACTTAATAATAATACTTCATATCTTTAGATTAATACTTACTTCAACTTAAAACAACCTCACGCCTAAATGAATAAAAAATATATAAGTACATATTTAGAATTGAAATATCTTACTGCTACAGATTCAAACCCACGACCTCTTACTTATCAGTCAATTCAGACAGACCACCAAAAGTGATTAATTGAGTATTATTTACAAGCGATGCCAGGGTGGAACGCTAGTAAATTTATAAACGATATCTCAAGTAAGGGCCCGCCGGAGGGACTAAATTCAATTAGAGTCGAAGTATCTTAACTGCGGTTGACTCAAATTTCAATGTATCATGTATCCTTGTATAGAATTGAGGTAATAACAGTGTATATTATAAATTTGACACCATCGTGACTCAGTGGACGTCTATATCAGGTTCACGTACATAGCAAGGTAGGCAGAGGGAACTTATTGTTAAGCCATTACGTTCCCCACTTTGCGCGACATTTTCGAGGCATTGCGTGTTGAGTGGCGGGACTAAATGCTAAGCTTTTGCCTTGGTGCCAGGACGAAGAAATCCCCGAGTGGGGATCGAACCCAAAACCGCCGCGTTACAGTTACACCTTTGTGCCCGTGAGCCACGACTGCCTCTAATATATAGTGGTTCTAACGATACTTAAGCTACAAACCCACAAAAAAATTATACAAAATGCTTCCTAGTTTAATTCGACAAAATGCTAATATTGAACTGAACTGAATTGAACTATTCAAGAAAATGAATTTAATCATATCAAATCAAAGAGAGTCCCTAATATGTTGTAGTCGTTGCGATATTATAACGATAACTATAAGATTGAACTCACGTTCTCCGTTTTCCGTACAACCCTATACTGTTAGTTAACCTGCTGTTCAAAGTCTAGACTAGATTATTAAAGTCTAGACAGTGTCTAGTACTAACGGATAATCCAGTTGCCTTTATAATATAAAAAAAATATCGCACTTTTGCCTCTAGCAACGGAAGTGCTACATTAATAGTTAAATAAGTGCTCAGTCACTTCGATTTTCACAATCGGCATATTGAGAGATCAACTTTATTGCATATGAAAAAAAAACAAGGTTCTAATCAAAAGTGTTAAAGATTACTTAGAATTTCAATTTATAAATAAATAAATTGAAAATTGACTATATTTTCATTTCTTCGCTTTGGTGTCGAGGCAAGCGCACTCAACACGCAATGTGTCCGGAACTCGGCGAAATGTGATGAACGGAGGGTATAAACACTACGTTCCTGCCTACACTGCTGGATGCGGAATACAGCGTGAAGCTGAATTT
This sequence comes from Heliconius ricini, assembly GCA_018231645.1. Taxonomy (NCBI): domain Eukaryota; kingdom Metazoa; phylum Arthropoda; class Insecta; order Lepidoptera; family Nymphalidae; genus Heliconius; species Heliconius ricini. Next base: position 8,162 of record DVQM01002468.1, on the reverse strand, counting down.
CAATTTTTAACTACTTAATTAATATTAATTACAGAATAATTCATCCACGCGATCTCGAAACAGGGTGTTAACAGACAGATAGGGGTCTACAAATGTTTCATATTTTTTACTTTAAGAGAACTTTTTTACGAAACCCCAAAAATACCCACTTTTGCAGCTACCATATCGGGTAAATATACAAGTATACCCTACTTGAATATTCACAAGTATGATTTGAACCTCAAGTCGCTGGTAAAACTAGTAAATCCTAATAAATTTAATGAGAGCACATTTAACGTCTTAGTTACGTATATTAATATAATTTAAAAAATAAGTGATTATTCGTTATCATTTGTTTTTTTCTTGTATTTAAATAATTGAAGCGACTTCTCAACGCGCGAGTCAAAGGTTAACTATAGATTATATGTTAAAGAAGAGCAGAAAACCACATCGTATATTTAATATATATTTATTAAAATTATCTATGAACACTCCGGCAGAGTGTGACTGAACAAGGAAAGAATAATGTGGTCGTAGGGCTCAATCGCCAGTCGTATACATGTTTTTATTTAAACCATTTAATTTTTTCACTCATATAACTCTATATTCGATTTTAATATGGACAGAGAGAATATCCTTCAGTTTTCGTGCCTAAGATCTGTGGTAGACGCGAACCGCGGCGCAGCAAGAGTACAAGCGTGCGATTGTCAACGCTACAGGTTATGGGTTCGATTTCCACTCGGGGAAATGGAATATTTTCATTTTCTCTAACCACAAGTACAGTGGGTTACGTCCAAATGATTAACCTAATATAATGCAACCTATAGCCAGCCTCCCTCGATATATAGAAAATATCCAGCTAAAATATTGTTTCAAATAAAAGCGGTAGTTGCTAATATTCTCAACAGAGATAAAGATTTTCATAAATACATTAGCATAGTTAGTTTTAGCAAATTGATTTAATTTATAATTACATAATATTTAAATGACCACTAATGTTTTCGTTCTTGTACTCAATCAATAAGTGAATAAATCATATAGTTGACAAATTCCCAAGTTTAAATTTAAAAGCATATTTTAATCTATACAATATGTTACGTGTAATTTATATATAAAAATGTATTAAAGAGTTCCACGGGCACAAAGTATTACTGTATACTGCTTTTGCGTTCGATTCCCACTCGAGGATGTGAAATATATAATATTTCTTTTTTCTTGGCTCTAGTGTCGAGGCATAGCGCGGCGTTGAGATCCGCCACCCAACATGCAATGCCTCCAGATTTCGGCGGTAAATGAGGAACGGAGTGTCTCAATACTAGGTTCCCTGTTCCTACCCTGCTGTGAGCGAGATACAGGATGACGCTATAAAACAAGTATAAGCAAATCGATAATAAAATTTTATATAATTAAAAATGTTTTTCATTTTTAATTCAATATTAGTTTTATTCTTTAAGAGGGAATCAAATCCCCAATCTTTGCGTTTTGCATTCTCTTTCTGCACTCTGCGCCACGATTGTCTCTACTACGACATTTAACTTTGCATTTCTAAAATATTTTTTTACTATTTTGATACCTTAAACATTTTTTTTTAAAAAAAGTAACAATATAATATATATAGCATAAAAAACAATCATTACTGTCATCATTCCATAGTAAAAGAAATAAATTTAAAATGTCAATGTATTTTTTTTTAATTTAAGAAACTCAAGATCGGTTCATTTGAATACAAAAATCAACATTTTTTATTGATATAACGGCACGTGTCTTACGCGACAAGATTTGACAAGACGAGATTTAATTTAAAGTTGCGACATAATATATATCCATTTCAAAAATGTAATGAGGTCGTCGTGGTGCGGTGGGACATCCTTCAACTATAAACGCGATCGTCGTGGGTTTGATACCTGTTTTGAGAAAATTATTTCAATCTCCTCACTCTCGATGTGGATCGTTATAAACAAAAATTATAGAGCACATGTCTATAATGAAGTAAATAAAATGTAAAAAAAATATTAAAACAAAAGTGTTTTAACATATATGTAGCTGTTTTAGAATCAAGTTTAAGATAAGCTAAAACTTCAACTAATAAGTTTTGAATGAAATATAATAATGAAAACTTTCTTTAAAACAAGAAGCACCAAATATGCAAATAGCAAGGATTATGTTTAAAAAAATACAGTACTCACATGTTTGTTGTACAAATTGTTTATATCCTTCGCACTTAACAAGGATTTAATGAAATATCAATTAGTTATCATAATTGTTGTAATTGCTACCTTTTGTAATTTGAAGAGTAAAAAAGTAGTTCCTACAGTAATATTAAAATATACTCTGAATATATTACCAAGAAATCTAACTAACTTGAGCTTATTATGCTGCATAATTTTGAAAGTCTGTTTGTCACCCAATGAGCAGGTAACATAAGAGATTTCAATATAAATTACTGTTTGTCAATTTCCTATCAATTAAGTAACAGTAAGTAAAAATACACTCATGTGATTGGCATGAGCTTACTTCAAATAAATATCAATAAATATATAGGAATCCTTATATTTAAAGTATTGTGTACAGCGCTATATTGTACAATTATACTTAAATAAAACAAAAAAATTACAAGCATTTAAAAAATCCTGCAACGCTAAATTATTGACAAAATATATTAATCATAATCATAATAATCAGATTCATGCTGTATCCTACACACTGCAGGGTAGGCAGTGGGAACCTAGTGTTAAGACACTTGGTTCCCCACTTTCTGCAGATTTCTGGAGGCATTGCATGTTGAGTGGCAGACCTCAACACCACACTTTGTCTCGACACCATGGCAAAGAAATGAAATATACATTTAAGTAAATATTTTATCTCCTCAAGTGGGAATTAACCCATAACCAGTCGGTTTTACAGTCCCACTTTGTGCCCCTGCGCCAGGACTGGCCTCAATGTCAAAATGACATTAATATATTTTGAATAAGATAATAACTCATCATCACAGCAGGGAGGGACAGCACATGACTTTAAATGATTGAGGGTTTTCCCCTTTTTGAAAGAATAAGTTGTTTTTATTTACTCACTCTGATAGTACATCATGTAATGTCTTAGTTTCAGGCAGAGAGCAGAGTACTTTAGTATCTTGATGGTGCTTATGTCCGCCACTGCTACATTTAGTAGCAGGAAAAAGCATGAAGCTTTACCCTAATATTAACATTATATATAACAATATTAAAAACCCTTTTTATTCACATCAAATATATTAAGAAACTCCAAGACACTCTTGTTTAAACATGTTTCAATTTATAATCATATTTCTATATTTATAATGTAAATATTGTCTATGATTGTTTGGCAAAATGTAAGTAGTTTGTAATAAGAAAATAAGCTCCTAGTTTATTATAAGATTAGATAAAAAGATAATAATAAAAGTAAAGTAAGATATTAGGCTTCTATTTTATATAGAGCTCTCTTATGACTCAGATACTAGACATTTCATTGAAATAACATGCCATATGGACATTTAGCTTTGACATTTTGTTTTTAGTTTTATAGCAGAAATTTTATTAAATATTTTTCAAAGTAATAAAATAAATAACTATTTGCTTATTTATTATATTAGTAAGAAAAAGCAAGTATAGATTATATTGTTGACTCACTACATTGTAAAGCAAATTCCATCACAATAGAGTTACTGAAAACAAAGACTCAAAATTACACAGCTGTAACGCTCCACTGAAAATTGACAAGAAAATTTTAATCTGTGCCTATGTTCAGACACCATGTTTACAGAAATAATACCTTTTTTTGTATAAAAGTATAAGCATTGACTTGAAGTTTGTTCAATAAAAATTACAAATCAGAACAAAAACTATAACAGATGTGGAGGATAATGTGTTTTGTGTCAAGGTGATATGTGCGTATGTTGAATTTTGGCGAATTGACAGTACGAGGTGGGCAGTGATTTAGCTTATATGATATTATAGCCAGATTTTCAGAGAAATTTATTATACATGTAATGATTAAAATATCAATACTACATTATTTGTATCGATGACTAATCTTCCTATTAAAAGGAAACGTATAGCCATTATTAAATAAGGCGACACAGCAGTCGTAAGCAAATCAATTGTTTCACAATAAATACCTGGGAAATGGTTGAAAGACACTTCTAGGTCACCGCGACCGCCAAGCAGCGGCTGCGATTCACGATTTACGCCTGGTGAATCCAGGTTTCCTTCGAAACCGACCTCTGGCACTAAACAAATGTCCTCAGCACTACTGGACAGTGATACCACGCCGTCATCGGGAGCTGTTATAGCCGTTTTCTCGAAATCTAGATTCAACAGAGTCTCTTCCGTACTCATGAGTGTTGCTAAGGTTTCCACCGAGCCTCATTTATTTCGTATATCTATTATTCTTCGTTTCACAATCATTAACACAAACACTTCAGTTCATTTGGATGTGCAGAGACTATAGACTAGTAATTGACATTTGACATTACAACTGACAATCTCACAGGGGCATAGACAAAAAATATGTGTCATCGTCTTATAGTTTTTTTTTAATTTTTGCTGCATCGAGTCTTATCGACAAACTTGTTATGTAATCTTAAACAAAACAACAAACTTAATGAATTGAAAAACTTGTTCTTCTTTAAGTTTTTTATTTTAGTAAAATCAATTTATTAATTCTATGTCTATATTTTTTTTATAAAAGAACAATATTGTTTTTGCTTTTTTGAGTTTTATCGAAAAACTTATAATGTAATTGATGTGACAAGACCAAAGATATAATTAGATTATTTCTTTATCTTAATAATACATTTCTAGTAATCATATTATACATTGAAATATTATTTAATTTAAGATTTTTTATATTAGATTCATTAATAATAGATAAAGATATGTAAATAAAAGGGTTTAAAAAGGCTATGTAAAATAAAACAAATAGGTATAAAAAACAGGCGCTTCATAAAGTTTTAAATAATTTTGATCTTAAGTTAGTTATTATAATATTTGGGATCACTGTAGTCCAATTCAAGATCATTGTTGATATTGCGACGTGATTGGAATTCCCATGGGCAAATTTCGTTTAAAATGATTTTAAATGCTGTAAGTAAAACAAAATACTATTAGTACGGAAATATACAAGGTATATAGATATACAAAACGCATACTGTCTTATATAATAAATAAATAAATCACTGTATCCAAAACACTGCAGAGAAGACAGAGTTATGTACACTCCGTTCTTTTGATAAATAATTATATGATTATTAGTAACTATTTGAAATATAAAAAAATACTATAATTGTTTCTTATGCGTCCTTGATTGTTCTAAGGAAATAATTAATTTCAAAATACTCGAATTTACTACATCATTGGTTATTTTAATTTTTTTTTATAGCTTCACGCTTTATCCTGAGCAGGAAATACAGAAAAAGAAATAACTTCAGAAACTTCCTACCTGTATCAAATCTACAGTTGTGCTTGTCCACATCACAACTATTTTTAAATGTCACAACATTGCCTGTGTTAAAATTACAGGCACACACTGGAGACGTCGTATCATCAAAGCACAGTATTTGTGAACAGCTGTAAGCTTTCTGTGATCCTTCTATTTCATCAGGATTCACAATCGGTGGTGGAAAGTTGAGGCCAAAAATTTTTTGCCCGCTCGCAAAAGGGTCAGTTTCTGAATTCAGCATAAATGGATGATATGCTTGAGGTCCATATGGAGAAACACCACAACACGACTGGTCATAAATATAAGAGGGTATTGAATTGAAGCAACAAATAAAGTTTAAGCATCCAAGATATAATAAGGCTGAAAAAAGTTACGATTTTTTTATAAACAACAACAAGACAAAAAGTATAAATCTATAATACTTTTTTAGAAATCCTAAGTGTGGACTAAAACTTTAAAATATGTTTAAAATAAAGCAAAACAAAGCAAAACCTAATTCAGAACATCTGATAAGGTTAATTAAATTTACATACCTTTAATGTAGACATATTTAGAATCCATAGTTAATAGAGATGTGAGATTTAGCTAACACATATTACATACCACACTATATCAAAACAGTACAGCTCTTGTTAAATATACCCGATATGAGACACGGTTATTAAGATTACGTTGGTAATTTAGCAATCACGAACGCATTTCATTTTTGAATGATTTACAATTGAAAAAAAATATGTAAAACTTGGAATGATATATTTTATTTACTTTTATTATACGATATTACCTAACACACAGTAATAAAGTAGCATAACCAATATTTTTAACATTTAAATTGTTTACAATTATATTTTATTATTTATCACTTTCGAAATAGCCATCAAATCCTTGAGAATCAGAGTACCCATCATACTCTTTACTGAGGACTGCCTTATCAGAGACACCTTCTTTCCCAAATAAACCTTTGTCATGATCACGATGGAAATATCCTTTCCTAATTCCAGCACCTCCTCCTAATTCAAATCCAATACCTTTGGCACCGATCTTCTTTATTACACCATTGGTTTCGTCTTCTACATAAAATTCGTTATCTTTATTATATTCATCTTTATGGGAAATTTTGTGAAATCCTTTAGATTTAATCCCTTTTTTGTATTTTCTTTCTTCGTTTCCAGTGACGCCTACTCCTTTTGCCGCCAATCCTTTGGCTATTCCATATATTGCACCATCATCATAAGACCCTGCGTCATGTAGTCCTATTTGTTTTAAAAATTTCTTCAAACTTTCTAAATCATACTTTACTTTTAATCCTTCATCCTCGAAGTTCTTCTTTTTAAATCCAGAAATGCTTGTTTTATTTTTTTCTTTTTCACAATTTTTTTGCTCACTAGAACTTTTTTTATTTGGGGTTTTAACAAAATCTTCTAGGTCTCCATCGTTAGGTTCATATTTTAATTTAGATAAATCCGTGTCAAGATTATCGTACTCCAGTGAACCTAAATTAACTTTTGACGAATCAGTACAGCATAAAATTGATGTCAGTGACAGCACAAAAAATAATTTCTTCTGCATTATGTCCTAATTTTTTATATTGGATCTTTCGCAATCAAAGTAGGTTACGACACTGACATACATGCGTTGTGTTTAATTTATATAGCCTTTGTTCAAAATTAGTGGACAAGGGTAAGTTTTTTTTATTCTCATTTTAGAGTTCCGCGCGGTCGCATCTTAATTGATAAAACTAATTGGTTCACTGACATGGATCGATCAATGTAGTAGCTGCCTGAACAATTCACTACCATACTTGAGAAAAGAAGCATTTATGACATACAAATTTGTACTACAATCGACATAGTCAATTATATAAGCTTTGATAAATTTTTTTCTACTACACCGAACTCGCTAAATATTTTAGAGACGCAAAAGAAAGATGATATTTTAAGTGAAATATTTTTTATTGATAAATCTCATAACTTCTTATTGGAGTACAATTTACGAAGCGTCTAAATGTAAACACGGCGGTTGTAAATTTGATTCTCAATTGAAGTTTATTTTATTTTTTGCTGATAAAACAAGGCGCAGCGTTGAGATCGCTACTCAACACACAATATCTCAAAAATTGCGTAACGTAGTGTCTTAACACTAAGCTCTCTTTCCCTACCATTTAGCACCTGACTTGTATCAATAAGCATCATCATTGATTTAGCACAATATAACGTTTTAAATAAATAAAATAATAAATTATGAATAAATACATATATATATTAAAAATGTTTTATGTGATATGAATAATATGCTTGTAAATTTAATTTCCAATAAAATAATTTAACGATTGGATTCGTCACTTCTCGTCACGGCGTATCGATTTAAAAAAAAGTCGATTTCAAAAACATTCAAGGCCATCTCTAATGTAATTAATTGTTCGTTTTAATTTAGGATACTAAATTTAATTATTGATTTCTGCTCAAATAATGGTTAGATAATTATATTGAGGCTGTTGTAGCGCAGTGGAACATAGATTGTATCTATTTTACGATGGTTGTAAGTTAACACGAATTTTTAAGCTATACTTATAAAAACAAGTTGAGGCCGGTCGTGGCGCAGCGGCACAAAGTGTGACGGTAAAACCGGTTGTGGGTTCGATCCCATTCGAGGAGATGAAATATTTACTTAGATTTATATTTCTATTTCTTCGCTCTGGTGTCGAGGCTAAGCGCGGCGTTGAGTTC
>DVQM01002467.1:0-10053 GCA_018231645.1 Heliconius ricini | reverse complement strand
CCACTCAACACGCAATGCCTCCAAATTTCGGCAGAAAGTGGGGAACGGAGTGTCTAAAAACACTAGGTTCCCGCTGCTGTGAGCTGGATACAGTGTGAAGCTGATTAAGATTTTAAGAAAACGTATTAAAAATTTCAACATTTTTATATAAATATAAATACTTATTATATTTAAAACTACTTTACCTTCATTACATTTTAAAAATACCTGTTCTCTGTTTACGCGTATTGAGGAAATAAAAAGAAGTAAAAAATCTCTATAAAATATCATATTAGTGGAATTCTGCAATTATCTGCTCTCTTAGAGCTCCACGTGAGATGTTCGGGACCTTTCATATTTATATATCAGATAAATGCTCATCATGCTCTACTTCTTTTGCTAAGAAGTCTGAACTAATAGCATGTTCAACACAGACCCGTTGGCTATATTATGTCCTATAAAGAGTTGTTATCAAAATCGGTCAAGTATTCCGTAGACGTGCACATTCGAGTCAGAGATTTCTAGGATATACAATAGTCTCATAAGACATAAGAAAATCAAATATCCAACATAAAAATAATTTTAGAATTAAAGGTATTAGTTCCTGAGATTAGCGCTTTTAACCAATCGAACTATTTAGCTTTATAATATTAGTAAAGAAAGATAGATTAAATCTCTCTCTCCAAAATGAATTCAAATTCACAACCAACGGTTTTAATTAGACACGTCTATTTACCATTTTTTTTATTGAAGTAATTATTATTATTTTAATATTATATATCGATCTAGAGCTGTGGTTTCCGCTCAAATAAATGACTGACCTCTGTTCAAAGTAAATACTGAAATGTGTTCGTTAGTCACGTGTCAATAACTCTTAAAGGTTATAAAAAATATAATACTACAGTACAGTAGTGTCAATATAGTACTGAACATATTGAAGTAACTGTTTTTTGTTTGTTTTTGCCCTTTAGCTTTAGAACGTTACACTTAGTATATAGCTATAGATATCATGCTAACCAGATTGCTAGGTATACCTTTAAGTGGAGTGGAAAAGGGAGGACGGAAGTGTCTTAAAGGAAACGGAGTGTAAACACTAGGTTCATAGGTTCTGCGTACCTTGCATATGCATGCATACTTCCGTATCCCAGCGGGTGAAGTCGCCGGCAAAGCCAGTTATTCGGCAAAACGTATTTATAGTTGTTTAAAAGGTTTACATTTGTTGATCATTCACACATAGCTCGTTATAAGTATGATAAATACAGATACAGATCTATAGAGATACAGATCTATAGAGATACAGATCTATAGAGGCTGTAACCAAATCAGCGTTCGTTATACCTCGGAGGAGACTCACGAACCAATTTGTGAAAACTATTATACGCAGTCGTTTGTTGGACACTCCCACGCCTCTTCCTGGCTTCGTTTTTTCTCTTTCTCTATGAAGATAAATTTAATTTCACTAAGTACTGTATTATGTATTGAAAATTGAAGGCGTTAGTTACAATTTAAAGTAAAAAACAGAGGTTCATTCTACGAAAATTGTATTTTTATTTAGACAGGTGGACAGACAGACACGGCAACAGATATGACGAAAGACAAAAACGGGGAAATGAAACCATTATTAGTTAAGGTGTTTTGATTTTTTGCCATTCGATGACAGAACCCTAAAACAAAAACGATATTATAATTCAAATTCAAAATATGCTTCATTAAAATAGACTATTTTGAACTACTTAAAATGGTCGAATGAATTAATAAAAAAGCTAGCACTGGTTCGGGAGGCAGTTCTGCTGAGAAGAACAGTTGCTCTTTTGAGTGTCGATGACATAATTTAATTATTACATATGTTATCTTCTGTATTCGATGATGTGAAGAAAACGGCAGCTCGTATCGTATCGTACTTTATTTAATTACATTTTAAAATAACAAAATACACAAATACTGATGAGCTTGGAGCAGCGCCTAGGACTTGCGACCGCGACCTTTACTGATTCAAATACTAGCCTTCACTGCTCCAGCCTAATATAGCAAATTACCTGAAAAGAAATATCTACCGCCTTTCATTCATATTTAGTTAAAATGTTGCTATGGCATACTACAGATAATTAAAATACGGAAAATATATCAAGCTAACCTGCATCACATTCAATTTTACATTGATTCCATACAACTTTATTCTTTAGCTTTACTTGTTAGTATTGTTTTTACAGATACTTTAAATTGTTGTAGTCTCATGGTGGCAGACTTAGAACACAGTACAGAATTTTATCTTATGCTTTAGCTTAAGCTTATCTTTATTTTTCGTCGAAAATCTCCATATAATCTCTTAGATTATAAATGTATCTCGTGGTTCTTTTTTGGAGAATGTATATGGAATTTATTTTATATTTGTATAAGATAAGATACTGTGAAAATAGCTACAGTAGACTAGTCGGGCAGTTTCAACGTCCGTCATTTGTCTTGCTGTTTTATTGGCGAACGCGGCAGAGCTGAGTTTATCCGCAAGTGCTTCCAGATGGGTTTTCCACTGGAGTTTGGACAAACCACAAACTTAAGAAAATAGCATTCCGACACATTAAGAGTTTTTTCCTTAAATTACTAGTGTAAAATTATATATTTTAATATTATATATGAACAAATAAATAATTTTGGCCAACTTTATAAACAATCACTCTTGAATGATATTCGCGCGAGGTAGTCATCTTCACGCGTGTATCCCACGAATAACAGGTTAGGCAGAAGGAACCTAGTGTCAAACTCAACGTCTGTTTAACCAGATCTAGGAAAAAAATAATTTAAGTATTCGCGCCTCCTTCGATATCTTCGAGTGGGTATCAAACCCACGTAGCCCCGCGCCGCTGCACCACGACGGCTTCTGAATACATATTAGGAATAATACTCCGAGAGGTCACTAGTTCAAATACCCAGCTGTTATGTCATCTTTATAGATAAGTATAAAGCTTTTAACTATACAAACAAAATGTAAACGTTTTTATGTCGCTGCAGCGCCGAAGCGAGCGAGCTGTAATATTTTTTAAGCGGTTCTCTTGCGAGTTGCTAATAATCTTTTAGCAAATGTAAAGAAAGCGCTACAACGCTTTAGTTACAGCTGAACAATGGATACATTTATTAACTAAAAAATAATAAGCGTTAACAGCGCTCTTTTTTAAAAATTATAAGAAAAGGCGCTTAAAATGCTGAATTAATTTTAAAACGATTAAACCACAAAAATTGTGCAGCGTTCAAGCGTTTTATTTCAAAGAAATAAGTGGTTGTCGGGCAGCGAGCTGGCAGCAGCGCTTTGATCAAAGAGTCTACTTTAAGTAGACATGGCCTTTTAAATGATAAAATATAAACTATATTACCCGGAAAGGTTTTTATTTAATTAGACTGAGAATAATAACTGACTAAAGAATAATAATAAATAATATAAGGACGGAAGTTTAAAAACTAACGTTAAAAAAAAATTATAAATAGGAATTAAGAACAAAAAGTCAGTCACGATGGTAACTGATACTTTTGATATCTATAGAAAAAACTCAAATATATTATTTGTAAGGAAAATGGAAATTTATTAATGAACGACGGCATTTTTATATAATTTACATATGAATATGCGCTTAGAACAATTTATCATTTTATTAATTAAAAATATTGCTTATTTATTACAAAAGAATATTTTTTATTTGTTAATTTTACTGTTATTCATAGAGACATTGTTTAATCAATATAATTTGGTGTAAAAAACTATATATTTATAAAAAAATATTTCATTTACAAAGCAATATTAAATCAAGAAAACAATATTGAAATCGAACTTGATATCCAATTGAAACAACGTAATATTATCCTCAGCTATATCTGTACCGAAATCTATCTGTGGTAAACCACGCCGTACACCGCGCCCGATGAGCGATACAGCACAAAGCGGCAACGTCGCGCATCGCTCGTCCTCGCGCATTATAGCGGCGCCTCGCGTGGAGAGCACGCGTATATCGAATTATATGGCTCCAATTGAAATTATAATGAATTCTAAAGAATATCGCGAAAAATTAATAGACGAAGTGAAAAAATATCCAGTTCTCTACGATACCAACCACGAGAACCACCGCGACGTCGACGTGAGGGACAGATGCTGGCAGGAGATATCTGACCGCCTGGGCGCCAACTGTAAGTGTTCATTCCAATTCTTCATTCCAATGTGGACTCTATTTACATTGACATTGAGTTTAATATCCTTTACAAGCAAAAGTAGTTGAGATACTTCTGCATTATGAACTCTATGACGATGTCATAAGGATGGTGCTTATAGAAAATATAGTCGCAGATTATAAAAGTTGTTTTATGTTTTTTTATTGCATTGAGCAAGATTGTGAGATGTTATGCCTAAACTTAATTAATACCTTACATTATGAAATGTTTGGTTTCGAAATGGTGATAGCTCTCATACTATATTACGTATATCAGGAATATATGTAAAACAAATAATATAGCTTTACGATATATCCTAAATATAGCATGATAGGCAAAGCGAGCCTGGTTCTAAGACATTCCGTTCTCTATTTTTCGGTCAATTCTCGAAACATTGCTTGTTGAGTAACGGAACTCACCGCCGCATTTGGTCTTGTTCTCGGAGTTTGCAAATAAAAATAATTAAGTGGTAATCGAATCCACGACCGTCACGTTTGCAGCCAGACGCTGTGGCGATGCGCCACGACGTTCTCTTTGTCTGTCTGTGAACTGAGTGAGCTGTAGTGTAGTCTGTAAATTGAAAAAAAAAAGGTTTTATTCATCAAATACAAGTAGTATTTGATGAATAAAATCTATTTTTCACTTATTGTGATAGGTAACTTAGATTATAGGCTGGTTTATAATTTTTTCTCAAATATCTAGATCGAATAATATTCAGATTTGATTTTTTTAAGTCATTTAGCGCAGTGCGTGCAGCAGGCATTTTTCGGCAGATGGTGCAGTGTTCTACTGTGGTCTCTAATATAGTGTTTCCACATATTTCTCTATGTAAGTAGTAAAAGCATGAAGATAAAATCCATATTTTTCAGGTGAAGTACTGAAACGTGAATGGAAAATACTCCGCGACTCTCTGCGTCAGTCACTTAAGAAGACGGACAAAGGCGTCACCACCAAGGCGGGGCTTCCTTGCAAGAAATGGCGATATCAGAATCGCATGTCCTTCGTTCTACCCTATATGACATTTAGACCGTAAGTTTTTGAATTAAATTTTCTATTCGAGGGAACATATAATTTATCATTTTTTTAAGATGAAGTTCGACAATGAGCTCCGCCATTTGACATGCAAAGTTTCGAATGCTTGCGGAAAGTGGAGATTGAACTTTTTTAACAATAGGTTCTGCTTTTTTTTTGCGGCACACAGCGTAAGGCTTAAAAAAGACAGGAACGATAAGTTATTCCTTTCATTATTAAGAGGTTTGACTTCAATTTCACTTTACCACTTTAATGTATAAAGTGAGATCAAAGAGCAGCATTTATATCAAGTAACAAAGCGATGCTTCCAGGAACCGTATGTCCATGAAGAGTGATATAAAACTCGACGCAAGTGAGGCCCAATCTGATCAAGATCAGGATTCAGAAGTGTGGGATCCCGGCAACAGTGACCAGGACTCCTTGGATCTGTTCTTTGCAAGTGTCTGCCAAAGTACCAAGAGATTACCTAAGAAATATCAAAACCAAATAAAAAAACAGGTCCTAGACGTACTTCTGAGGGTAGAAGAGCAGGTTGACGTTGATTTAGACGAATCCAAGATGGAGATTTACAAGAATTCCTAATAGTTAGAGTAATACTTAGTGTAATAACACTTAAATGTTATTCCACACTTAGCGAGTACAAATACTTTTTTAGAAGACATATAAACGTTTTAACGTAACGTGTTTGGATGGTTCCATGAGACACGAGATGAAATCGACGACCAACTTTTACAGTTTCACGCTGTATCCTGCACGTAGCCGGTTAGGCAGAGGGAACTTGGGATTCAACGCCGCGCTTTGCCTCGTTACCAAAGCTAGGAAATGGAAATGTTATAATTTGAATATTTCATTTCCTCGAGTGGCAATCGAACCCAAAACCGTCGCGCTTACTGTCGCACGCTTGTCCCTGCGCAACGAGGGCCTCAAATTTTTATGCGTTTTCTAAAAAAAGTATAAAAAGATACAGTTTTATGTATTTATTAAAGTCACTGCCACTGTAGATGTTTTAGATATGGATTACGAGTTCGTTTGTATGTTTTATAGAGCAAATAGATTTTTTGTAAAATGTGAATTTGTAGGTATTGTTTACGAGATACATAAATATTTTTAATAAAAGTTGATTGAAACAAGTGTGTTTTGTTTATTTGGCATAAAATATAGAAATTATGATAACTTAGTCAATTAGTCGTTATATGGTTTTTTTTGGCTTTACAGTATATCCCGTGCAGAGGGAACCTGGGAACCTAATGCTACACTCTGTTCTCATTGAGACCCTTCTCTTTTTCTCACAAGTATTATAAGTAGCTGAACACAACGCGACTGGCGTTCGTTTTGTCTCGTTTCATCGAGTGAGAATCGAACCCACAACTGCTCTCTATATATGTTAATATCACTACACGCTATCACATTTATAAGGCTTACTACTTGTTATTTTTACATAAATTGTTTTTAAATTAAATTCCCACACGCAGTTCTAAATAGAATTTGTTTGGTAAAACGCGCCGTTTCTTGAACTGATTTAAACTGAAAAAATCTTTGTCGTCGGTAGTTCATTTATCGAAGAAAGCTATACTCTACATTAATTACATCTCGTTATTTGTTTCGATTCCACCTACATTACATATTTAGCGATTTTCTTGTATTAAAGAATAAACAAAACCAATAGAAACGACAAGTACCTAACTAATGCTCTTTTAAGTACTTTCCATTTAGCAATTAACAGCAATCCTCGTCAATCAGCGTTATTGCTTCCAGAAACAGGGCTTCGATAAACGTAAGCCCTAAGAGAGCTTCGCCGGGAGCTCTTACCAATATCAATATTGTCGTCGACAGGCAGCCTCGCCGCGCGCCCCCATTCGCCATCCATCGAGTGAGAGAGCCAAGTTGAAATATTTACAGGCGTCATATTATTTGCGGGGATTTATTTACTTTCAGCGTATTTTGGTAAGTAAATTGCTATTGCGGTTCAAATGTAATGTATATTTGTTTGTTTTTTTTATGAAATATTGTAATAATAGATGTTTACTTACAAACTATCTATTGATCTAGATGTTTTACTTACAAACTGCTTATATATTGGTTTTCTTGGGGATTTGCAAAATTTCAGTCCAAAAGAATTAAGGATAAAAACCGAGACTTTCGGTTACAAAGATACAGTATTAATTTTTTTTTTTACAAATATTCAACTTGGATATTTATTAAGACTAATTATTTCGATCGCCTCTGTTTCAACTTTACATACATACAATCACGTGTCTACGTCTAAAAACTGTTTCATTTTGCCACAGAAATTAAAACTTGCATATTCATATTCCTACTGCCACTCGGGCAGAAATTACTGCGTATTTACTCTGTCTAGCAAAGCGGAGAAAATAAAAAAAATATAATCAGTCTTCCGAATGAGATTCGAACCCAGGACTAGTACTTACATTCAGCTACGGTTCCAGTAATATGTATTGTAAATATTCAAAATGTAAAAGTACACGTACATAGAACTAGACACAGAAGTAAAGGGCGCGGCGCCTCTGTCACCCTCATCCCTCATTATGCCGCCTCACGCACTCTCTGATTAGTGGATCGCTGTAATTCCACGAGATCCCGCTCTCTTTGCATCTTGTTAGTCTTTTACAGCTTATTTTGTTGAGATATAAAGTTTTATAGAATACTTTATGAATGAGGAAAATTCCGCTATCATAATACGTATGTAAGAAATGGACTTGAAAATTAAAACTGGCTCCTCTGAGAAAGATAAATTGAGATAGGAAAAATATTGTTTCAATAAGAAGGGTGGAATTTTAGGAGCTTATTTTGGATTCCATAGGGTAAGATTGATTTGAGACACTCGACTTTTTTTTATTGAGACAATTTTCAGTCGCCCTACGGTTACGGCGTTCTTGATTTCATTTATGAGCAGCAAGATGGCAAATGGGCTCAATGCAACTTATCATAAATATGTAGGCATATTTTGAATGATGTACAACTAACAGTAAAAATGAATATGTAGTAACAACATTTTATTTAAATTGATATTGTTCAAATCCAAATCCAAATGAAGTCATATTCGTAATGCAAACGGCAGAAGCCCTATAACGCTTATTGTTACACCGCTACAGTCTCAGTAAGCATTCATTCGGCAGCGCCTCCGCACCGCACGGGTTCTGGCGAAGGGGTGAATGTACTGGAAATCGTACGATTTTGCAAATTGCCAGCTATTTGCGAAGGCGAGGCAATGCAAGGGGATTCCACGTTACACTACACTCGATTTCCGTCCGTCTCAACGTTTTCCAAAGCTTGGAGTTCTCAGGAATGCTCAATTGTATTGATTTCTGTAACAGGGTGGGACCGGACTAACAAATTGGAACTGTTATTATGTGGTTATACCGTACAAGCCCCACGAACTCTTATATTATCCTTCTACTGGTTTCCCATTCTCATCCTTATCATGATTGCTGAAATGGCTAAAATCATCTGAACCAACTTCATAGCGGCAGTGTACTGTTTCGTGCAACAATATGAGCGACAAAAACAAAGATATAAATATAATCAATCGCCGCTTTATTGCTGATAGCCCGATACGTCGCGGGGGACAAAAACTGTGTCATAAATAATCGGGTGGTGTCGTCATTACTGCTCGTATATCATGGAGGCCGTGGGGCTACTGGTACTGGTTAAGACATTACCCATCTCGCCATTGTACCTTCCGCCCTTCGAGGAAAGATCGGTCACATTGTCCGTTTTGTATCTGGACATTTTGTCTGCTCTCTTTGTTTCCTAATATAGATAACTCATAAATACGACCTCAATATTAATATATCTTTTTAAAAATAATTTATTGTTATTTATGAAGTATCGTGAGTATAGTTTGCATAAATATAGTACCTATACTTTTTCACGTGACGTTTAGTTAGACGCACGACTAGGCACAGGGAACCTAGTGTAAAGAAACTTCATTCTCTACTCCCTTCAATTTTGGAGACATTACGTGTAATATAATTTTTTCGCTTTACGAAAATAAATTGTACCACCGAGTAGGGACGCTATGCCGCTACACATCGATTATTATACATATTTATTTTAAATTAAGCGTCCATTACGAACTTAAGCCTCAAGTGTAGAAGCTCGGCATTAAAATCTCATTCACGCGGGAAACAAACCTGTCATACCCATGTCATAACATTTATAGGCAATTAGACCTATTGTATCTCACTACTATTTATTGCTGCGGCAGTTGTATAAATCAATTAAATGTCGCTTCCAAGTGGTAGTGTTAATGTTACTGGATATACTCGTAACTACTCGTATTGAGGTCGTCGATGTGCAGTAGTACAGCGTTTGACGGTAGACGCGCCCGTTGTGGGTTCGATTTACACTCAGGAGAACGGGGTATTTTCATTCGATTTCTTTAAAAATAAAGCGTAGCATTGAGTTTGGCCATATTTTTAATTGCTTAATGTCTCGAATATTGGTTAGGAAGGGAGAAGCGGGTTGTTTTATCAGGATAGTTCTCCTATCTGGCTATATGTGGGATATAACGTGAAGTAAAGAAAATTAAAACCGAACAAGCGCGAATCGGGGTCGCCCACCGATGGCTCTGTGCGATAATTAAATATGACAATTTCACACAAGCCTTGAACATGAGGAAGAGGGGCAGGTGTATATATGTTTTTGTAGTTTACATATTATAAGAATTAGTGTATCATAAAAATTAATAAAATATGTATTACAAAAGGCATACCAAGCTCTTTTATTTTCTGCTTTAATATCAAATTTTTAGACTATTATTTTTTAGCATTTAACCACAAATATATAGTTTTCATTGGCCATATATATATATTTTTAAGTACTTTTTTT
>DVQM01002466.1:0-10053 GCA_018231645.1 Heliconius ricini | reverse complement strand
TCAGCCGCGCGACACAAGATGGCGGTGCGACCGCGCCGTACGCACGGTGCGCCGCGACGGAAGAAAACGCACTCTGTAAGTTAACTGTGTTTAATTGCAAATTTATTGGATCACTGTTGTTCGTGAGTCAAGACCTTTCCTCAATTATGTAGAGGTATCTAGCTGAAATTTATATCAAGTAGAAGTACGTACTAACTTCATTGAATACAAAAAAAAACAAACTTCTAAGTCAACCCCAACGTAAACGGCCATATGTTAGTGTCCCGATATTGTCGCATATTTTTACAACATAGATAAGCTTGTTATAATTTTCTTTCAAATTTTAGACAGTTATCATTTTTAATTCTCTGTAATATGGACGATGAACATTTTAATGATGTTTAGAGACAAAATAGAGTAACTAGGATCACCCACAGTTAATAAAATAAGCATATAGTATTTTTATTAATTATATGAAAAAAAAACATGTCCAAAACGTGTAGCCCTAAAACTAGAAGATTTAGAAATAATTTTGTACATAATTTTTCCAGATTGCCGCTTCAGCCTTGCCTATAACTCCCGAGTTGAACGAAGAAATGATACGAAGCACTACTCCTGAAGTCATACACAAAGTCTCAGAAGTTGTTACTGGTATGTAATAAAAAAAATATATATATAGCGTAGTGTAAAATTTAGAGTATTTCAATTTAAGAAGAAGAATAAAAAAAAACGAAAATATTATGCAATTACAGTAAGAATAACAATTTTTGCCTTTGTAATAATCGTTTTAGTGTATATTAAAAATATTTTTATTTTTATTACAGAATCATTCTCTTCATCGAGTACGAAGCATCATATGATAAACAAAGAACAGCACCAACTCAATAGGGAGCTGCAAAAAGTTCTCGAGAACAGCGATGCGAAATTAAAATCATCCTCTCTACCACCTGGACTAGCTCTGAGCCAAATGGGACAATCACCAAAATTGAGCATTCCTGACAATACACCAAGATCTTCTATTAAACGAAGCAAATCAAGTACTCAGGAACAGCCTCTACGTGAAACTTCACCAATGGTAAGCGAAGTCCAGGATGTAAAACATCGCGATAAAAAACACGCCGACGATTCTTGCCACGAAAAGAAAACAAAATCGGAGAAAAAACTCGAGAACGAAGTCATACGATCTTCCAAGAAAGAGGAATCGTTTTTCAGTAGACTGCTGTTGAGAAAGAGCGGGAAGAAGTCCAAGAAGGATCAAACAGATGATGGACAACAGGAAGTGAAGAAAACGAAAACTGAGAAAACTCAGTACAAATCCGTTGACTCTGAGAAGAGCTATTATTATGAACAGGGCCAAAGTTACAAATCTTACAAATCTGCCGGTCAGAAGGTATTCGCTAATCAAATGCACAAACGAATAGATAACAAAGGTGCTTATATTCATGAAGGCGCTTATAAAGATGTTTATAGCGCGGCCAAGGTTCCGGGAGTCGAATATAACATAACTGATCTCAAAATTGCTGAAGAAACTGATAAAATACTTAATCAGGAAATAAAATGTCGTTTTAGCAGACGCGAGGAGTTGAACTTCAAGCGTTCTTCGAAAGAAAATATTGAGGATAAGCGGGAATCTTTTAATTTGCATCACGACAAATCGAAACGGCCAGCGTCGATACAAAGATTGATTGATCCATATTCATCGAAATCTTTTATAAGTATTGAGGTGGATGGACCAGATGGTTCAGAAATTCCTTATAACGTTCACAAAGAAGGCTCTGAAGATATCATTTCAGCACGAGGGATGGGAATTAAGAGCGTTAGTAATGACTTCGTGTTCCACAGCGGCAGTATGCCCAAAAACCTACCATATTTTAGCCCAGGAATGTCATCCTCTCCAAATAAAATTGTGGCACACAATTCGGAAAATATGAAATATATGAGTAGATCTTCCGAAGCGTCCGATTTCCGGGACAAAGAAATAGTTACGAAACGTGAAACGTTTCACCATGTTAGTAGAGCTGAAGAGTCGTATGTAACTTCCGGTTTAAGGTCATTAGGAGAAGAATATGTTGAAACACGAAATAGTATTGGCAAATCGCATAGTTTTCGATATGCCTCGGAGACACCATCTATTAGCTCACAAGATAATCAAATGCCAAGCTTACCAGCCATTGTGGGCATCTCTGAACCATTACTTGAAAGCTGGGAAGTTAATTATAGACGGAATGTCAGTGAAAGACACGATTACACAAAACGTGTATCAGCCCGAAATCATAATATTCTTCAAACTAATGAAGACAACTTTGACAGTTTGCCAAGTACAGGCACTGATAGCAGTTATCTAGACAGCTTAAAACCTGATATAAATGAAGATCGTAAACTTTTCCCAAATAGCGTTCACATAAAGATGGATAATAAACGTGATAGCGACATTTCTCAAATAGAGGCTAAAATTGATGATATTATTAGCTCACCTAAGCCAATCCTATCCCCAATTCTTAAATCTAACTCTTTAGACAGCGTTAAGAGCAGTCCAGAAAAACCAATGGATGATAGAAGAAATGACAGAAACGACAGACGAAAAACAATTTCAGTTGAAAGTGGTTTATCACAGACGAAGACACAGAAAGATAAAATTGATGTGGATAGCTTCATATCAGTTACTCATATTAACAAAGATGTAACTCCCAATGCTTCTAAAACTACAGAATCTTCCAAATTAAGCAAAAGTGATGAAAAAATTCAAAAGTCTGGCACCAAAAAGCCTACCGTGCCAGAATTTCTACACATACAATTAAACAAAGTTGATACTAAGCCAGTTTTGAATGTAGTATTAACAGCAAATGTCACTCCTAAAAAATTGGATAGTCCTCAAGCTGAAAAGGAACAAGATATAGAAAATTTTCTAATAACAGAGACTAAAACACAGATATTACAGGCAAGAAAAGAATCATTTAAAAAAGGTGATAGCGTGGAAATCACAGATGAAAGATCTTTGACTTCGACTAAGATATCTAATTTTGGAAGTATTACACCTCAAAGTCCATCAACCCCTAAACATTTTTTTAAAAAGAAATCTACAAGTGTTGATTCTAACGAACGCGTGGAAAAAACTAGGACAATCTCAGTAAGTACTGAAGGAAGTACAGAAAAAATTGACGACAACATATCAATAGGTCAAAAATCACACTCAAGCTTTGGAAGTAAAAGTTCTATCCAGAGTACTGACAGCAACGAAAACAAAATACCTGACAGAGATGAAACGGTTATTTTTCGTAAAAAGCATATTATTGGAAAAGAATCTCGAGATAGTAGAAAGAATGATGATGAACCTGAATTGATGAAAGTTTTTGCTCGTCGTTCTTTAAAGCTAAAAGATTCTGAAGCTGATCACATTGCTCAAGAAATAGCAGAGGCGACCAAAAAAGACGAGAATGCCGCTAAAACAAAGGTACTTAAAAATGAGTTTAACGCATCTATTAAATCTCGAGATAGCGATAAAGAAAATGAAGAAAATAAAGAGCAAAATCCTGAAAACAAACTAGTCGATATTGCGGCTAGAGTCAGCCAATTCGGAAACTACCAACGAAGTGTCAGCATTAATAGTGTCACATCAAAACGTGATAGCGCCCCCGTATTCAGAAACGAAGTGAACAAATATAAAAAAGAGGTCTCGGATTCGACTCCCGAAAAGAGATTAAGGAACCGAACATTCCCAGACTCATCTAATGATCGCGAAGATATTAAAAGTTTAACTAAAACTGACGCAATGGCGTTTAAAGCCGATACACTAACAAAACGACCGTGGCAAAAGAAAGAAGATACAGATAAAAGAGATAGTACTGTGATAGAAAAGGACGGCGATAGGGAAAAATGTGAAAGTGGGAAAGAGAAGGAAGAAGCAGATGCATCCCCACAGTTTAAGGGTATTTTACAAATGAGAGCGGAATGGGAGAGACGGGCAAAGGGAATGACCAAATAAATAACGGTGCTAAGAAGGCCTTAGTAATAAACGTTATATAGAGTGGATGAACCTAAGGTTCAAATGTTGAAATAAAACAAACTGTAGCTTGTAAATATCTAGCTCGATTAAATCTGGATTATAAGTTTGTCCAAAAATACTTTTTTTAAAAAGAAGTTATTTTTTTTTAAAAACACACACAACCTCACCGAAATCTTTATTTTCATTATAAAACAACTCACTTAGTAATACATACATATCAATGAAAATATTAATATATACCCTTATTTACAAAATAGAAATTTAATGGAGAACAAAATTCATATCTCAATTAATCGATTTAACTTAATGTTTTTGTAAAATATCTACAAAATCGAGATTTAACCGAGAACTGAAACGATAACTCGAGCAAAAAAAAACTTTATTGATCGTTTGTTAATAAGGCCGTTATTATTATTTTAGTTTTAGACTATTTTATTAACACTGACGTTGGAATTGCGAGAATTATAGATTCTTATACCTAATATTAAATAATAGATAATATAAATAGCTTAGATTATAGCCAAAAAATGTTTTTTGCAAATTGCATTTAACCATTATGTTACTTCATGTAAATGGATCATTTAAATTGTAGCAATAGTTTTGTTAAAAACCATAGATATGGATGGATGATCTTTGAATTTTGACATTTAATTAACAAAAATAATCAAATAAAATTGTATATTTATTGTTAATTGACTTTATATAGTGAAGTTTAGACTATAATAAATAAAATATTAGAAGTTTGAAATTGAAAAATATGTGTTGTCCATCAAGGTACTTGGACCGTATTTTTTTTGTAATGACGTAATATTTTATCTTTATTTAAACATCAATATCTATGGTTTTAACATTTATTTCTATATATAATAGAATATATTTTGGTAACGAGCAGGATACCTTGTGTATACAGTAGCGCATATTCGTGTATCGTAAATTTTCGAGTGTTATTGCATAGATAGGTATATTTTATTAAATACTAATGTATTACATTTCTGAACCGTGAAATACAAATTTTATTCCTATAGTTCTTCTGTTGTTTTTATGATTCCCTTCCTTCTTTCTTTTACTACGAATATATTGTTTGAAAATATTAATAATTTCCTTAATCTTTCAAAAAATTTTAATAATGTTCTTATAACAATCACTTTTACAATCTATTTCTTTACTTTTTAAAATATAACTCGATGCCTCGATTTCTTTGTGATAAATTCGTTTGAGAAAATCTAACTGTACTATACTTATCAATTTAGAAATCAGAGCAAGTTCTTTTATCTATTAAACATTATTTTTAAAAGCTTTAATTTGACTTGTGTATTAGTGTATGTGAATTCTAGAATGCTTAATTTGACCCACTTCCCAGTATCCGATCGAGCAGAAATTTTGATTACGACTATAGTTCTGATAACAACAATGTTACATATAATCAACATTGTTGTAAATCCAAAATGGCGTATTAAAAATCTTTGCACAACCCACCAAATAAAAGTGAAAATATTTATAAAATACCATGAAAAAAAGCCAAAAAATTTTTGAAAATGTTTTTTCTTCATGAATATTTTGTTTTACTTTGGGCCATATTTTGATTCATTCTTTTTACTATCAATATTTTAACCAAGAAAGTAGAATATTTATATAATATAAATAAAATTATCTTTTATTATTTTTTCTTTTTCAATAAAGAAGGATGATATTTTTTCATAAACCACAGACCCAACGCCTGTATCAATAATCCAAAGTAAATAACCCCAAGACATAGGTAATATGAAATACTCTTCAATAACAAGAAATGATTCATATTTTTTAAGAAAAAAAAAGTATACAACGCTATCGCAATATTCGCAATTTGAAAGCCATCGTACCGCAGTTTGATACCTTAAAAGTAATCGGTTCGATTCCTACTCAGGTCAATGATCATATTAATTTATTTATTGCTTTCCGCTCTGGCACACGAATAACAATTTTGAGTTCCGCCACACAACACTCAATGTTAGGCGAAAAATTAAAAATTCTAATCCCCTCCCTCTACATACCCTCATTGGCAAAATGCGTTAAGCAATGTGGATGCCAGTTATGCATACAAAGGATAACCATAGCTAAAATTACTACGATATCGTTATTAATAACATAAATTCGTATTTTTTAGCTTCACGCTTTATTTCTAGCGGGGTAGTCAGAGAAACAGAGCGCCAAACGCTACGGTCTCTGCGTATCTCTTTCGGCTCGTTCACTGTCATCAACATCTACATACATGCCTTGCTTTTACGCGACCTTCCTCCAGTATCATCGATATTGTGTTCTCGAAGGTTAACCGAAGTCTCCCCCTGCCTCTCTCACCATTCACTTTTGCAACGTTTTTTATTTTTTTTATTTTTACATAAATAAAATTCAAATAAACATTCTAATATGTAATAAATTTTACTTTTTTTAGTTTTAGGATATATTTTATTATACTTTTTATAACTAAAATTTTAAGGTGGATATTTATAAGATACACAGAAGAGACGTTAATAAAGTGTTTTTTCTTCGCGCTGTACCCCTCGTGCTCATTTTAGGGTAGGAAGAGGGAAATACGATTATAATCATTATTTCTATTATCTTTTTTATAACCATTATAATTAAACATGTATAAATACATCACAAAACTGTTCTTAAATATCCTAAAAACAAACCAAATATCCAAACCTCCAATTTTATACGAGGGGTAGTTTCCGAACGCGGGAAGGGGTCGCACAACGCATGCGCCAACCACCCTCTACTGAGTGACCCTAAACAGCGAGAAGCTTATCGCCTCCATTTTATTTTACATTTATTTCTCTTTTCTCTACACAAATATTATAAAATACATCTTAATATAATCGAAAAAGCTACTAAATACGTAAAAACAAAGTGTGTATTGACATTTTTGGTGATTTTACGCTATTTACGACTTACGTAATATATTTTTGGCTGGAGACTGGGAGCTTTCACCGTGTGAGGTAAAATGTTCATCTTAAATAGTCATAGTTATATTACAATAATCACTGTTTTGCCTTTTCAGCCTAATTTAAGACTTTTTTTTTAATATTTTTGCATTTTAATAAAAATATTATAAAATTAAAACGAATTGCGTTCTTTACACAACGTCTAGAGAGCCAATTAGCAAGTAAAATTGCATAAAAATGCCTTCTGTAAGCAGCTTCGCGCTTTTTCTCAAGGCAGAGTAATTAGAGAAATAATAGTGTCAAGACACTCCGTTGTCCACTTTTCACCTGAATTCGATATATGTGCGTTGTGCAATGGAGTTCAACGCCGCGCTGTCTTGTCAAATCACGAATGGTAATCGAACCAACAACTATCACAATCAGAGGCTGTCCCAATGCGCCACATTTTTATGTTTCATACTTTTACAAAGATTTATAAGCTATTAAAAATAAATGCCCAACAGTGTCATTGATTTTTAATTAACGCTTGAATGTAGTGTACCTTATGTATGTATATTGTAGTTATATACATTTTCACGAGACGTCGTATTTCCTATTTCTATTTTTAGCTCTACCATTGTTGCTTTTTGTTGACCATTTTCCATTTGTAATACATTCACTATTTTTGTATATACCGTTATGTATAGTGTCAATGCACGGTTAATTTTTTTTAGAGTTTATCTCAAGACATAGACAATCTAAGATTTTTAGTTTTTTTGCATCACGTTGTATCCCGCACATAGCAGGGTTGTCAAGAGAAACCCGAGAACGTTATGCTAAGACACTCTGTTCCCATTAAGACTTTCATTCCCCACAATCCGTCAAAGTCTGGAAGCGTTGTGTGTTGAGTGGCGGATCTCGATGCCGTTCTACTGTGTAAAAAAATTAAAATATTAAATAATAAATTTCATCGAGTGGGGATGCGTGTTGAGTGAAGAAATGAAAAAAATTCTAATCATCTCGAATTGAAATCGAACCCACAACCTTGCTTACAATTAGATGCTATTCCACAACACCACAATTTATATGTGTATGTTAAAACTTATAAATAGTTTAATATCCAAGCACAGAAACAACAGGCTTCGATCGCTGCTATTTTTAAACTACACAATACATAAAGAGAAGTAGCTCTAAACCCTAAGGTCTTCTAATCCGATATTGCTTCCGGTTAGTAAATAGCCTTCGTAAGACTAAAGTTTTAATATGACGTTGAGAAAGAAAGTAAGTAAGAAATAATTGGAATGTTTGTTTTTCTATAAGTTATGTCAAAAGCAGAAATAAATAGTGGTTTTCTATACATGCAACCTTTTAAGGCCATCATTCATCTATTTAAATACTATTGTGCTACATATATCATCATCATCATCATCAACCTATCCTAGTGCACTGCCACTGTCTATATATATACATACAATCACTTTAGGGAAATGGAAATATTTAACATTTTCTTTTCTGGTAACGCTAAAGGCAAATAGCGGCGTCGAACTCCGCCTCATATTTTGCAAGGTTCCCTCTGCCTACCGGACCTAAGAAACCGAACAATTGCGAGTCGGGCTCGCCCACGTTCGTGTAAAAATTGGAGGACTCGAGCTTTTTCTGAAATTCAACCTTAACCAGAGCTATTTCATCTGGTACCTCACTTGAATTAGCGGTATTATATACCTAACTTTGTCCCCTTTTTAAGACAGCCTGAACTAGTACTACCTGTAGATGCAAGCTCCCAAATTTCATAATTGTAGGTCAACCGGAAGTACTCTTTAATTTTGATTCCCTTTACAGCGTCGAAATACAGGTTTTTGTAATATAAACCGCCAAATTGTGTTTGTTAAGTAAATGTATATTATTTAGGAAATCAGGGCACCCTAGATATGAGATTATTGGTTAAATTTCAACTTGATATTTCGAAGTTCCTGAGATAAAGGCTCTGGAAAGACAGACAGACCAACGGACGGACGGACAACAAAGTAATCTTATATCAATATATTTTAAATAAAACAATCTATACAGATATTATAGAACAGGAAAGTTTATTTAGTACTTACTATATCTGCGGTCAGAACTACATCGAGTTCTTAATAAAACAATCTATATATTATTCTTAAAATGTGTTAGAACACAACTTTTAGTTATATTACCATTCCACCAAGCGTTACGCCCACATATAAGACTAGTGGTGTGTAAGAGAATATATCTATATTAAACAATATAAACCGCCAAATTGTGTTTGTTAAGTAAATGTATATTATTTAGGAAATCAGGGCACCCTAGATATGAGATTATTGGTTAAATTTCAACTTGATATTTCGAAGTTCCTGAGATAAAGGCTCTGGAAAGACAGACAGACCAACGGACGGACGGACAACAAAGTAATCTTATATCAATATATTTTAAATAAAACAATCTATACAGATATTATAGAACAGGAAAGTTTATTTAGTACTTACTATATCTGCGGTCAGAACTACATCGAGTTCTTAATAAAACAATCTATATATTATTCTTAAAATGTGTTAGAACACAACTTTTAGTTATATTACCATTCCACCAAGCGTTATGCCCACATATAAGACTAGTGGTGTGTAAGAGAATATATCTATATTAAACAAGAATAAAAAATATACCTCTGCTAATTGTCGCCCTAACGACGAACGATCGCTAACAAATGAACTGATTTACAAGGGCTACCTTTATTGCCGGGGACAAATCTAATTAAATTGCCAAATATATTGATATTGAAGGTAAAAGCAATTAACATTTAACTAATTTGATTGTTTTTTATGAATTAAATCAATTTTTAAAAAGCTAAGGCTACTCTATATACTCTGTAGAAAGGATAATGTGTTGATGATGATGTCTTCTTTTTATTCTTCATCAAAGACTTAGGACTGGTAGAAGGGATTCCTACAGCTAACAATCTATTGCAATTTCTTCCGGGGCTCGTGAGCCCAGATCAGTTAACACTATTTCTGTTTCAAAGGTACCTACTCTCGAATATTTAGTGTAATCTAAAATAATCTAAAAGTCACTTTTTATTACTTAAAGACGTAATGTGTGATATAACAGATCAAAGTTAAATATTTTGTTTTAAATATATATATATATATATATATA
>DVQM01002465.1:0-10055 GCA_018231645.1 Heliconius ricini | reverse complement strand
CCCCTAAGAGTTCAAATAAGGGGTTGAAAGTTTATATGGAAAAATCTTTAAATCGCCGCCGATTTTTATAAAGTTTTTAATTCAGACTGTTAAAATATTTCATTGAATACGTGTTTCCTGGTTTTTTTTAATTCACCCCTAAGGGTATAAAGCGGGCGAAGCCGCGTGCGCCTACTATTTGTTTAATAACATTATTAATTGGCGGCCGTATTGGCTCAGCGTCATGGCGTCTGTCGGATACGCGTTAGTTCTGAGTGCGATTCCTACTCGAGGTAATAATTTTTTTTATAGTAATTTTTCCGGTATAAAAAAAACCAAGCAACCACAATATCTCGAAAAATTGACGGAAAATGGGCGACGGAGAGTCTTAATCATTCTGTCAACACTGCTATATGCGAGATACAGCGTGAAGCTGAAATAAATAATATTGTTAAACATTATTATTGCAAAATTTGCCTTCGTATAATACTGACCGCAATAAGGAGAGCCAATATGGAGAACTTTACGTCGTTACCTGTACTGTACGTAATCGGCATTATTAATTTCACGAGATTATTGCGGGATCCATTATAACCAGGAAAAGTTAAAATAGTAAGTTATAATATAGTAAAAAGCACTACGAAACAAAAAAATATATAAGCATATGTTCCACAATATCTACATAACAAAATTAATTTTATATAATGTATTTAAAAAAAGTCTGTCTAAACCAGCACATTAGAGGTAGTTAAAATATTTTTTTTACATATTTCAATGATTATTAACAAAGTTAACTAGTAACTAGCTACAGTAATTTCCCGATTTCCATTGTTTTCCAACGTATCAAAAACAATAAACTCACAAAAAAATTAAGTTACGAAATACGTAAAAAAAATGTCATTTTGTCAGTTAAGTCTTTTTTTTTCTCCACCTTCCTAACCTCCAACAAAAGGCTTCGAACAAAAGGGTCACCTATCCGTGTGGATACAGCTACATGTATTACGGAAGTCAACTTACTGTTGAAACAAAAACAAAAGCATCTATTGCAGATATCATTTGCTTGTCAATTTGTGCCCAACGATTTGTCATTGGTTACGAAATGACTTAAATAGAATCGAATGAATGATGTTTTAAAACGACTTCCTAAAAGGAAGGAAGGAGGAGGTTATCATTTTTTTTGGTTTTTTTTTTATGTTTGTAACGACAGAACTTTTGACTGCTGGGTGAGCCGATTTTGATGATTCTTTTTTTATTTGAAAGCTTATGTTTCCCATGTGATCCCATTTTAATTTGGTCAATTCCTCCAACAATGTAATTTACCAACAATGTAATTTTTTTACTTAAATCTAGATTACAATCTGCTCTCTTTTATGAGAAATGGATTCTCTAAAAATTCGTAAAGTATAAAAGTAAATAATTTATGAATGATTAATATTTTTATGGCAGTATTTTAATTTATTACATACAATAACAAGCAGTACACTATTTTTCTCTATTTCCTCTTAAGGTTTCCTAGGACTAGTTAGATGAAACTGTGGATTAAGAATGAGTGACAGAGAGTAATATTAACCTATATTAAATCAAGACATTGGAACCTATAGTTACAATTAGATTGAAGATGTATGTTTGCAACTAGCTTTTCGTTGTGGTAGTAATGGCATTGTAAGAGTTCCAAGGTTCTTAAAAAATACTGGCCTTAATATAGAAGTGTTGGCCTTTATTAAACTTAACAACGCAATAAATTGTAAACAATAATTATTCTTCTTTTTAAATTTACGCTCCTTTTACACATTTCGAGACGGAAATAGAGCATCAAATAAATAGAAGATTTCTCATACAAATCACATATATTGTCTATTTAACTTTACGAAATAAAAATACACCCTGAATATACACCCAAATATTTTTTTTGACAATATACCAACCTACAATCACTAAGACCACGTTATAACTACACCACGATGATTAAAAACTCTTGTAATTCATATTATTAAAATAGAACAATAAATAACAAGCGTACTATTGCTCAACAAGTAGTTTACCTCGTTGGTGACGTCGCCGTCGCCGGGGGTCGTGGTACAGCGTACCTCCTCGTAGTACGCCGGCCTGTATTCGTACTCATTGGTGTTGAGCCTGTGGATCTTCCTCTCTAAGTGGCATATGGGGTAGTGCTTCTGTATATGAAATCATTTTAGAATTAAAGTTAATTCTTGTTAAGGTTAATTGTTTGTAAGTTTAATGTTATTTAAATTTTGGTACAGTAAGGTTTCTGTTTTTATTTATTTTTTATATATTTTTAATCAACTCAGGTTAAAATATCTCTTAACTGTAGTCTAGTCTAAGTAGATATATTTACTTGCTTTGCAATGGGTTTGGGTTTACATTAGTTAGTTAATTTAGGGAAAATAATATTTAATAAGTAGAGATATAAAACTAGTTATGTAATAATCTAGTTTTATTGACTAGAATAGCTGCAAAAAAATATGTAATTAGCCAAATCACTACATATACCAATATGATGAGAGTGACGTGACACTACAACTATCTATCCTCTCAAAATATATGAGATTCTTAAACATTAAAGGACAAAATTATAATAAACATTGTTGGATATATTTTACGAAATTATGATTTAACCAAGGTTTCCGTATGTATTATGGTGGCCTTACAACTTGTTATAGTCACAATTTAAAATGATCTAGTACTTTAATGTCTTAACTAAATATTTCAGAATAAAGTAAACTACTTCTTACATTTATTTTAGATATGGTTCATATCTAATATTTTCTAATTGTAGGTTTCAAAGTTACGAATCAAATTAACAAAAAAATTATGTAAATAGAGGCCAGTCGTAGCGCTGCGGCAAAAGGATGTGACTGTAACACGACCGTTATGGGTTCTATCCCCATTCGAGGAAATGAAATATTTATTTACATTTAGATTTTTATTTCTTCGCTCTGGTGTCGAAGCAAAGCACGGCATTCAGTTCCGCCACTCATCGCGCAATGTCTCCAGAACTCGGCGGAAAGTCGGGAACGGAGTGTTCTATCTAACAGTAGCTTCCCTCTGCCTACCTTGCCGTGTGCGGGGTACAGTGTAAAGCTGACTTATTATTTTTTTTTAATTATGTAAATAATATGTAGGCACATGTATACAGCCATTCTGTCCACATCTTGGATTTTTGTGAACATCAACAATTGGTCCAGGTTGATTAGTAAAATGCCTAGTTTGATGAAGTGGTAAAAATTTAGTCTGTTACGAGAAATAAAAAAAATATGTGAGTAAAAAAGTATGTGTGCCTTATACGGCACAGTTAAAGATTTAGTGGGTACTTATTTAACAATACAAATAATATGTATTTTTTTAATTGAAGCAGATTGGTTTTGAAGGTTTTTTTACCTGTGAACTTAGTTGTCTTAGTTCTCGTTCTTGAGAGTTTTGCAAGGATTCAGTGTATTCTGGAAGATTCTGTAATATACAAAAACTTTTTCGTGTGATGTGGTCATTAAGAACTTGTTAACAAGTTACTGGCTGGCTGGTTTAGTAAAATTGGAAAATATCAATCGATCAATCGATGCTTATATCATTCGATCCGCACTTGGCGGAATGAATTAATTATTTTTCCACTCCGGTGAGACAAAGCGCGGCGTTGAGTACCACTTATCAACATGCAGTTTCAAATTGAGGTGGAAATCATAGAAAGGAGTCTAATAATGAAATAGAATAACATGTTAAAAAAAGAAGAAGTCATACTTCGGGTTGCTCGCAGGCAGCATCATCAGCGAACCTCGGTCTCGCTCTCTGCCCTTGCCTATTTCTTTCCAATCTTCCTAAAACTGAGTTTAGAACTCTCTCAGGATTAGGTATCCTCAATACATGTTCTATGAAGTCGTGCGCGGCGTCGTCACGCGATGCTGACATGGTGTTCAGAAACATCCACATGCATATAACCTGTAGATAAATGTTAATATTGTAATTATTAAATTTTACAAGACCTGTCGTGGCGTAGACTGTAAACTCGATAGATTGTAAGTTCAATCCCTATGCGAGTTAAAAAAATATTTAATATTTTCATTTCTTCCGTCTGGTATCGAAATATAAAGTGGCGTTGAGTTCCTTCACTCAACATGCAATGACTCCAATAGTCGGCGAAAAATGAGGAGCGGAATGTCTAGTCTCCCTCTGTCTCCCTTCTGAATGCGGAATATCGCTGAAACAAAATATTACATTTTATTACAACTGAGGCCTTCGTGGCACGATGAGGCATAATCTGACTTTAAACGATCGCCACCTAAGTTACAGCTATAAAAATCCTTAAAACCTGCCCTATTGGAAAAAGTCAAATGTAGAACCGAGTGTCTAGATAAAATATATACTTTGCTATCCTGCTACGTGGGAAAAGACGTGTTTCTAAAACAAATAGAGTAGAGATGGTATGGTGCGAAATATAAAGTTATCTGTCAGTTAAGCAAAAATAATGTGTTTGCATGTTGCCTCAGTTTACCGTGTAAAATGCCGATGTCGATATACGGAAATAATACATAGAAATATGTTTACTGCTTAGTTTTATACTCATCAGCTGTCCGAATGCATTTACACCTACATATGTTAAGTCAAGAAAAGTCGTCAGGTTTCATAGTTTATAAAATATATTTAGGGTTTTACAGAGAAATATCATAACACTCTTATTATTACAGCTTCACGCTGCATCATAAATATAACAAGAGAGCATCTAGTGTTAAAACTTAAAACTCTTCTTTCACCACTTTCCAGCCGAACTCCTGTCCTATTAACAGCGTTTATAGCAGCGGAACACAACGCAGCATTTTGTCTACCAGAGCGGGGAAATAAAAATAGTTATGACATTATTACCCCTAACAACAGATCGAACCCACGAGCAGCAGAGACACCCACCCACGAGCAGATTGAACCCACAAACTCTCATGTTACACAACCGCCGCCCCTATACTGTGATTAAATTCTTAATTTACATAAAATATTATTCATTTGAATCAGTTAGTACAGATAAAATCATTCTCAATTTTTCACAACAAATGAGTCACATTAAGCCAGTCAGTAATTGCGTTAGTAATTAAGTGAAAGGAGGATTTTTAAAATGCAATTTGCCCATGGGAGTATGAAATTCGGTTGTTTAGAGATGAGGAGTGAAGAAATATTTTTTTCTTAAAATTAAATAGTTTCGCCACTCAACAGGCAATGCATCAAGAATTCGGCGGAAAGAGGGGACGAAAGTATCTTAATGGGAACGGAGTGTCTTAACACTAGATTACCTGATTCCTCTGCCTTCTGTACTATGTGCGAGATAAAAATATTTTACTGTCATAAATGACTAAACTACAATTTTAACTATTATTTAATTTATTAAGATTTTTAAATGATGACTGTCTGTCTATATTAATTCCCAGTTGTGCATTAGTAAAAAAGGAGATTTAAGCTTAAATCTATTTCCATATAAATGTTTTGTTTTACTAAAGCTTTGGTAAAGCAAAAAATTAATATGAACTCATGTTCAGTACATAATTTCAATAACTATTTGACCAAGCTACGTAGGCGTTCCACTTGACGCTGATTGAGAAAATAGGATGACGCCTGAGGTCGACTCAGCTTGTGTCATGATTTTGATTTGAATTCTCATAGGTTCCTTTCATCGCAAATACATGATATGATGATGATCACTTAAGCTATGCTGGTATAAAGAAAATAACTTTCCGTAATACTAAAGTATAAGATAAAATCCCTTTCTTTATATGCCTATGTCTGTATAATTACATATATGATAAATATAAAATTACATTTACACATGTAGGTACACCATGTAAAGTGTTTTTTAGATTCTACCCTATTTTTATTTTTTTTCTTTCTATTTTTTTCTCTTAAGGTTCAATAATGTTCATGGCTTGTTGCGGTTTGATAATTTTAGTTGAATTGGTATAATCTGTGCCATTTGGAGGTCTTATTCTAAATTTTTTATCGTTTTTAATGTTTGAACATTCGTCACTTGATGGCTCCAATAGTCCTGATTGAATAATTTGTCCTATAAAATATTAATGATACCGACAGGGAAAATGTCACATTATAGAAAAAAGTAAGTACATAAATCTCACACATGCCTACTTTGATTTATATCGCCGAAGTGAATAGTGCTGAACACTCGGAACGCTAAGGTACAGAACTACAATTTTTAATTGGTTTTGCAATTAAAAAAAAGAAAATTATAAATTCGAACTTAATTTGTCACCATAACAAAACCCCAAGAGACGTAATTACCTACTAAAGTGTTTGTTTCGTTTCCATTGTATATGAATTTCCTATGCAATAAAATATTTCTTCTGCGCTCTTGAGTCATGATCATTTTTTGCCACAAAAGATCCAAAATTTCGACCGAAAGTGATACATTTAATAATAATATATAGTCCGAATTATTATTTGCGCATAGTTTATAGAGTATCAGCTAATAAAGTAACCTGGACAAGGTGCAAGGAGCTGACGCATAACGCCTCATCGTTCAGTTGTTCTCGAGACGCGATTGGCCTGTCTTTGATTGCCATCCGCAGAGACCGTTCTGAGCTCTGCAGCGTGCAGGATACCAGGAGTGAAACACCTAATGTAAGATGTATTCACATTTTTTTTATTATATATATTTTTGGAAATTTGATACTGCCACCGGATATGTAAATTATTATTTTTTAATTTATGAATAAAATTAAATTAGTTCAGTGGTGACAGATTTTTTGAATTAGCTGAAATTCCATAGCGAATTGTACTTTTTTGTAAAATGTTCTTACATTATTTAAATAATAAATAGCAACTCATTATGCCATTCTGCTGAAAGTATACAGTCGCGATAGCACTCTTGCAAACGCTTCAAATCGTTTCGTTACGCTTCTACACGGTTTATTAGAACGTATATTCATTCTTTTAAAATATCGACGACTGGAATATGAAATGCAAGTGGCAATTATTATTTTATCGACGAATATATAATAATATTTTACGAAAAATATATCTTTCTTCTAAATATATCTTTTCTCATGTTATATAGTGATTCGACACTTACACTTACCCAAAAATTATGTCAGTGATAAAGAAAATGTATGAAATAATAGCATATTTCAAAATGAGCATATTGATTTAGGTTAACGAAATAGTTGAGGTTAAGTTGGCGGTGCGTACTCCTTGCGTTATTGTCATTGACTTTAAGGTCACGTTTGACATAAAATTAATTCAATATAAAAAAACCTTAAATTTAGAGAGATTGTGTGATTGTGTTGCATTATATATACACCAGATTGAAGAAAATTGTTAAGTTCTATTAAGATCAATTAGATACGAATAGCATCTACACTGTTTGTGGAGTAACATAACTACTTTTTTTCCAAAGTTAACCTTACTAAATTTTTCAGCCTAACTATAAAACACAAATACACACCTACATCCATATAATTGAAATAATATTTATTAAAATTAAAAAAAAAAACATCAAAAAAGATATATTTAAAAATTGTTGACAGCTCCTGCGCTTAGTACTGGCCCGTGGGTAAGACTCACTTTAGTCGGAGTTAGTTTAATAGCGAGTACGCGCGGACCCCTTTAGTGTTATTGTGAGTGACTTAAAGGTCAATCTATTTCTATGTAGGATGTGAAAATGTACAACATATAGGATTACAGTGGATATGATAACAAGTCGATGGTAAGACATTTTGGACTATTTTGGACTTGGTTAGACTCAAGTTAATGTAGTCGTAGATTTGATTTTAAAACGTAAGGCGCTCGTTGCTTTTTGGTAATAAATTAAGAAGTTCATAATTATACTACAATGTTATATATTAACTAAATAAATAATTATATTGTTTTATATGGCTTTGTGTTTGGCTAAGTGATTTTTAATAGGTAGTTTATTTTTAGATTTATTTTTGCATTTTTGCTATATTGGTATATAGAGCAATAGAATTTCAGATTAAATGTAATGTACCAATTACATACCATAGGCATTGCATAGTGTACAAACACTCCGTTCGATACGCACCGCCTATATAATCGTTACATAATAATTATAATAATATTTATCTTTTTGTTGTTATTAGTTAGCATGGAATTGTCTAGTTTGGTGTTATATATATAAGTTTACTGAATAACGTTTTTTTTGTATTAGTTATTTATTTTGTATTAGCCGAAGATATTTTCTAAATGTTATCTTCAAAATTTCAAAACTTTTTTCCCATAATGTTAATATTCTGGTAAATAAAAGTTTTCACATTTAAAATGTAATAAAACCGTTAAAAAAAAGTTTAAAAAATCAACTCCATCAATTAAAACTTATTTTTGTTATATTTATAGTACTTATTTAGTAAACATAAAAATTTTAACGTAGCTGGACTCCAACCGGCGCCTCCTGGAAATCGAACAGGTCCAAGAGATATAAAGAGAAAGAGAGAAAGAAAGAGAATTTTTTATACGTTTTTTGAATAACTATTTTTCTTTCCTAAGTGCGGAATAACACTTTAAAAATGTTTAAAATATATTTATAGCATTGGTAAAAAAAATACATTCACAGAGCGTATTAGTAAGGAAATCGTTAAGGTTTTGTTTATTGCTTTTAAGCATGAACACTTAAATTTAACGTATCTACTGAATACTTACATACAAGATGAAACAAAGTAGTTATATTATTTTCCATAGAAAAAAAAATGTTTGTTATTTTGTGTTCTATTGTTGGTTATAATAAGAAAATATAGATAAGAATAGATGTGAGTATAACAAAGTGAGCAAATTTAGTTTTTGACATATTATGTATGTCATTATTTACTTTTTTATTTATAGTATGTCAAAGGCCCTTAATTCATAATGATCCGTACTCAAGGTAAGCCAAGAGCACCCTAATTTAAATTAACGCCGGACGGTCTATGATATATTTTTTTAACTGTGAAATATTTTTTAATCTATATTTTAAAGCTATCAAGTTATAAAAACAGATGTTTGAATTTAGTTTTATTTAACATCGTTATTTTGTTTTCAGTTTCACGTATTTTCCTACGTAACGATTACCCATCAGAGAGAACTGAAATTTATGACTGTTTAATAAAATATAAATAAAAATATAATTATAACTAAATTGTTATCTCATTAATTTAATTTACTTTACATTTATTTATTGTATTTATTATCATATTGCAGTTAAACTCTTTATAAATATCTATACGATTTTTTTTATCCCTGAAAACTATTTTTACTTTCATCTGTTGACATAGATATTTAAAATGAGATATATAAACGAAAATATGTATATCATGAAATTAATATTTTAAGCTTATTGAAAATATTTAGAAAATGTACACAATCTATAGGTACAGCTGAGCAATATTTTATTGTAAATGACAGTATTTTTTTTATAACGTAAATAAGTTTGTATGGAAATCACAATTTACAATTGTTTAATTGTTAATTAATTGTTATATTAAGTTTTTAGTTTATATTAAGTTTTAAGTATAACTTATAGGTAACAATTATTATTATTTGTGTTTTTTGCACAAACAAATACCTGATTAATGCTTCATTGCAATTAAAACTTGAAGTTTTTTTGTTATAGATACTACTGATTAGTAGTATCTATAACAAAAAAACTTCAAGTTGCTTAAGATTAAATGCTGGTCTTAGATAAAAAAAATATATTTGTTCAGGAATATGCAGTAACTGGTTCAAGATTCAGCAAACCAAATAAAAGAAAAAATGACAATGGAAATTCGTCGCAAGAATACCGGATATTTCAAAAAGGAAACCGTCGTTGAAATAGGGAGCCCATTCAAGACGAAGAGGGATAAAAATGGGTAAGTATTTGTATTTCATATAATAATTTAAGAATTCGTGTACGACTCATATGGTCTTTAAAATTATTATCATTAATTTACTGTTGTTCCATTTGTCCAATCAATAAAATTGGGAAAAATGCATGATAGGTTTTTTATATAAATTTGTTTAAGCTTATTCGAAATTTCATTTCAATATCTGTGGAATTTAAGTATGTACTTTGATAACTTTTATATAGAAACATACTATTT
>DVQM01002464.1:0-10056 GCA_018231645.1 Heliconius ricini | reverse complement strand
TATATATATATATATATAACCGTTATCTAACCGTTCTATAAAATGTTGCGGCCCACTTATTATGAGATTAAAAACCAAAATAAACAGAAATAAAAAAGAAGTTGCGCCAACGGAGCGTGACACAGTTACCAGTTCACACCTGAAAATGTAGGCGAATATGTTCACAGTGGTGCTTTTGTTGTCCGTCACCATTGATGACCATTGACGAGAAATAAGTTATTATTGATAGTATGTATTTCTTAATATTTGGCCTGGACTATAATTGCTAACGTAAACTAAAGTAAATTTCGGAACTTTTACGTTGTAATATTGTGAATATGATGTGAATATGTTGTAATATTGTGAATATGATGTATATGAGAAATATTGTGAACAAAAGGTATTTCAAGTAGAAGTTATTTTTTGCTACGACTTACAGTTTCAGTTGATCTATTTGATTTATTCAGCTTGTAAGTATCTTAGACGGCAGTCGTTAATTTGTTGTTTGAACCAACTACTACAGCAGCTTAATTAAAAAAAATGTAGGTTCTTTTAGGGTTTATTATCTCAGAAAGAAAAAAAACAGACCCTTTTATGATCACTTGGTAGTACGTCTGTCAAGATGATTTATCTCAAAATCGCTTGGAAGTAACAACCTGTAAAAAATAATAAATATCCACCTCTATAGTCCCGAGGAGCAAAGAAAAAATTAAGCTTTTAAGTCAACACAATCATAAGATACGAATAACGATGATAACGATATATAAACCGTTTTTGCTGCATTGTATATTAAATTCGCTGCAAATAAATAAAACGTAACAAACTTATATTTGTAGTTAATTTCATAAAAAATGAGTGCAATGCCGTATGCACTACCTGCAAATTCAAGTTTGTCAACAATCATGAAAATAGTATGGAATCGTCGATGGGCGAGATCGACTCACATTTGGGCGGTTTTTTTTTTCAGTTTTTTGTGAACTTTATGTACAACTAACGTACCTACGTTAACGTAACGTATTTAGATCTATCATTGAAAACTTATTTGCATGTATACGTTATGTAACTTAACTAAGATTAATTTCATTTTAACCGCAAATACCAGCTGGTATAGTTTTTATTTAGCGTACGTTTTAAAACATAACTTAGAGTAGATTTAATAGACTTTATGTTAAATAGTAATAACAAAACCGTAGGATCAACATTATACGAGTACACAACTAACTGTTATTTCAATATTTTATTTTTAATTGCGAAATGATATACCTACCTTAATAAGTCACTATATAAAATATATGTGTTTTATTTAATCTTAAAACGTCGTAGCCGTCGTCGTTAAAGTTATACACTTTAGAATTTATAAAATTATTGCAAATTTTATGGAAACGCTGGGATGCCATGTTGCTCTGCTGTGGCCTACCTGCCTACCTATGCATAAAGGTGGCGATAATGTGAGGTCATATCAGTTCAACTCTTCATTGAAAATGTACATATATATATCTCTTTAAATTGCATATAAACACATCGGGACAAAATACTAACGAGAGCCGACGGAACAGTTGTCGATTAGAAGACATCTAGATCATACACAAGATTGTGTAGAAAAGAGTGACACATTTCATCAAGTGCTCATAAAGTACTTTTCCCTAACGGTTTTTATTTGTTAATCATAAATATTATCTATTATATATGATAATTTTAATTTTATTATACACATACTTATTATAAAATACAATGCGATAGCAAATGCAATTACTTTTATAAAAATTTAAATTCGAATAGCTGTATTAGTTTGTATGACAGAAATTGCAGGCGAGCGTGCGAGAATATGGAAATCATTTAAATGGAATTATTTTCATAATGGAGTGGGATTCGGCCCCTCAATCTTCATTTAGGACGATGTGCCGCTGCGCCACGACGGCCTCGATATGTAACATATAATATAGTTGTACCATTAATATCTATTGTTTAATATTTATCATAAAATAAGATATCAGATAGATAATATACAATGTAAATATACAGAGACACAAGATATATATAGACTATTCTTTACTCTATGAAAATGTAATAAATAATTTTTAATTATATGCAGCTCAAATTAAGATTTGTTTTACTTAGACTAGCAATATTCTTTAGAACAAGATTTTACTTGTAAATTGACTCCGTTTAGATAAGTAATAAGTTCCACAATTTCAATTTTTAGGTAAAGTTGTATGGAATTGGGAAAAACATATAAGTAACAACGCATTAATTGTGGCGGTAGCCATGTTTATTTTAGTATGAGTTTATAATAAGGCTTCATATCTGGATTAGAATTCAACTCGACCACGTCGATATATAAGTATATAACAAAATAAGATATCAATCAACATGTAGACTCACCATGGCGTTTATCCATTAACAGTAACTTCACCATCTAAACCTAACAACAGCCGAAACGTATTGTAACATAAGTAGCGCGAGCCACAACTCCTCTGCTCGTACATTATTGTGCAAGACCCGTGCGAGTTGCTATTCAATTTCTAATATGGAATCCGACGCACGCTTGTCCCATTGGTTGATCACTGTATGCGAATAAATTGATAGCAACATAAAGTCTATTAAAACTGTGAGTTATACAGTCACCGAATA
Organism: Heliconius ricini; assembly: GCA_018231645.1. Taxonomy (NCBI): domain Eukaryota; kingdom Metazoa; phylum Arthropoda; class Insecta; order Lepidoptera; family Nymphalidae; genus Heliconius; species Heliconius ricini. Next base: position 7,446 of record DVQM01002464.1, on the reverse strand, counting down.
TCAAATAATTAATAATATTGTAATAATAAATTTCAATTATTTATATTGAAACTACACACAAGGAGGAAAAGGTGTACGATGATTGCCGCAATAAAGGTGAAACTTACTTGAAAGTTATTTTATCATGTATGGAGAAATAATTTATTCATGTTCTCTTTGGCATGTGTCAATTTATACTCAAATATTAGTGGTGGGTACCCAGGCGTTACTATCGCTGCATATGTACGTCTTTTGCTACAAGCCATATCACCATTTCCTTCCTGCATAACCATTCGACTCACGACTATTCATGTATTATACATACACACACAAACACAGACACACACACACACACACACACACACACACACACACACACACACACACACACACAAACACACACACACACACACATATATATATATATATTTGGTTATCTGTTTTATCTTTTTTAACACAAAATTTATAATAATAAAAAAAATGTAGATGTATAAAATATTTTTTTAATAAAAATTATATTAAAAAATTTAAAAACTCTATGTGTACTATATTTTTTTTTATGAACTTAATTACTTAGAAAAATTTTATTTTTATTTTGTAATTTCATATTTTAAATCTTGCTATTTTTTAAGCGTTGAAATGTAAAAAAAACAACTGTATTATCTCGCATCAATAATATTTTAGTATTTTACTATTTTTACAAGTGCAAAGTAGACACTTATTAACACTATCGAGATCAATATTTTGCAATCATGTTATAATATATTTGTGGTTTTTACCATCCTATACAATACAATAAACAAGGTCACAATCTTCGGACAGTATACTTAAACGCCATACAAATTAATAAACAGTGAAGGCGACGAGTACGCACGATCAGCGCGTTAACGTGAACGCGACGTCTGATTTGTAACACCTACCTGCCTCCGAGAAATAGAAAAAATGGCAATTTTATTTTTGTATATATATTTGTACTTACAATGCAATGATAAAAGTAAAATACTTTATTCTAAATCCATGACATTTAGTATGATTATAAAAATCTCGAAATTAGATCAAATCGTCGCTGTTGTGACAATTCCAATACTTGACAAAAAGAAAAATGTATACATTGAATTCACATACGTATTTATAAAAAACTGTGTTAAAAGGATAGTCATCTAGTATTTTTGGAAATAATTTAACGTGCTGCATTCATGTACCAGCAGGCAGTTCCATCCGCTTTCAATTTGAATTTGACCATTGCATCTTGATTTGCAACTCAATGCCAGGCTTTCGCTTTGAGATCGAATTCACAATCATCGTATATTATAGTCAAAGTCTGTGCCACAATATCCTCAATTTCAATAATTTTTATTTGTCAATAAAACTACACACACTCAACAAATTAGGCTAAGATAATTTATTATTTAATATAATTTTATAGACTCTTATATAGACTCTTCAGCATAAGATAAACAAATGAATAACTTTTGGTAAGGCGGCATTTCATTGTCGTTTATTATTACTTTTAGGTAAGTTGGGCCTACTTTGGTTCTTTATTTATTGTGCCAGTCTTTAAAATTAGACCTATTTGCTATATAGCAGAGAAGTTAAATTTAAATCCGTACAGTAGTTCGAAAGATATGCGTGTACAAACAGGAAAACAGACAAACAGAATATAGACAAATAATTATAAATCATGGATTCCCGTCCTACTGCACTACAGTTTTCTATCACATTTGTGTTAAATATATATTTTTGCAATAATATTTAATGCAGAGACACTTTGTTATTTTTGTTTATTTTAGAATCAGATCAGGTAAGTTAGAATGAGATCGTGCGTCATGTTGGCCACTGAGGAACTATTAATTATTTCGTATTAAGAATACATAATTTTCTACTATATAATACAGTCAAAACAATTTGACTGCGATTAATAATTAAAACAAATTCAATTTTTAAATTTGCGTCATTGAAGTAAATTTCTCTGACAGTGTAAAATTGTAAAATATGAAAAAATATTTATAAATTTACATTTGTTAATTTTCTTCGTACAACTACTAAATATTACACAAATTCATTTAAATAACATTTGCTACAGTGGCAATAACACATTGGTCTTTCAGACTAGCACAGATGAGTGGTGGTAGGTACCTCCTTGGCGTCGCTCCCGAGGGCTCTCGGCAACTAGTTCATTTATCTATCTAATCATTATTGGCATGGTTTTGGTTATGCCGTTTGAATATATAAAATTATTTTTAACTCAGTTATCATAATTTTTCTATTCCTACTTATTAACAAATATTGTTTAAGTAAAATAAATAATTTAAGAATTGACTCTATAAAGTAAATAAATGTGTATCCACATTAAATTATATTATTTGACACGATCGATTGTTATCTATAGACATATATTATGTATTGAATGTTGTATTTGTACTCCGAATATTGTCCTCAATCGATAAGCCTAGGGATGTACGTTTAGGCTTTGAGTACCAACATTGCTCCATTGTTCTATGTTCTCTATTCATTGTTCCAATATTAATTCTATATCAATAACAGTTATGTTGTTTACATGTAAGTAAGAATTGTTATATAATATTTTAAATTTCAAAAGTCACAGTATTAGAATAGCGTTAGATTATAAATGCGAACTGCAATAAGTGCGGCGTTTGACCATTCAGTATGCAACATTTTGATTTCAGAGCGAAGTGGAGAAAAGAGTGTTTTGATTCTTGATGTACAGAACAAATGGACACGTGCACATTGCATCTTAAGATGTTGATTGGGTTTTTTGAGATGGATAACGTCAGTGTTGTTGAACGTTTAGAGCACTGTTTGAAATTACCACTCACAACTTAGTTACCTGAACTTGGTAATTCTTACAAGGATTCCATTTATCACCGGTTGTATACCTTGTTTTGGGATACAACTTACATTTATCCTACTGGATAAATGTCACAATTTAAAAAAAAATTGCTCTAGGGGTCACACTATCAACTTTATTCTAGGAGCTGATTCTTAATTCAAAATTGCAATTTCATGCCTCTGAGTGCACAAAAAGAGACCGTCCTACTATTTCTCGGCGATTGTGTCGAATTAAAGTGCACGGATTTGGCTACTTTAAAAAGAGAGTTGCCATTGTGGCGAAAAGATCTAAATGTGTTATTTTGGCTACACGTTGTATTCCGCAAATAGCAGGGTGGGCTGAGGGAACCTGGGAACCTTGTTAACACACCATTAAGACTCTTCCCTTCCCCACTTTCTGACAAAGCCTGGATGCTTTGTGTGTAGAAATATTATAAAAATTATAATATTAAATATTTCATAGCCATGAGTGTGCATCGAACTCACAACTCATCGCATTTACAGTGGCACGCTAGTGCCTGCCTGCGCCATGATTGGCCTCAAAAATAAATAAATGTTGTTTACGGCAAAGTAATAATATACATTAAATATATTTTGGAAAACTAGTGAAAATTTTAGTTCTCATTCTAAAAGAAAACTTAAAAGTTCATCCTACGTTTTGACGTTTTGATTTTGTTATCTAAAATCGATTTATACTAATAGCAACGTCATATATTTAATCAAGAATATTTTATTTTTAAGTTTGATTTAAAAAGTGAAAGATAAAGTTGACACTATCACTTTACGAGATATAAAGGAGAGATTAATTATTAATTCAAATTACACATCAGACGAGAGTAAATATTGTGAGAATGCAATGCCCAGCGTAGAAGAATTGATATATTTTTTTGTCTTTTCTTATTGATTTCTAATAATAAATATTTTTTTCTGGCTCAACTTTTAAAATCGCTCACACAAATGCCAAACTGAGCTGAAGTCTCGCGAACGAACATTATTATTATTCTGATAGCAGCTTAAATTGACCATTTTTTTTTTTAAATTACAATGCAAGTTATTTTACAATGCACAGTAAATAAAATGAAGAACATATAATAAGTGTCTTTCGATTCTTAACTGCGTACATGAATTGGTTATCGTAACAGGATATACAAGAGGATTACTCTTTATGTTGTTATTAAGTAAACATTAACTAGTAAAATTGTCGCCCAAAAAAAAGGCACGGTCATTTTGATGAGGGTTGAAAATCATAGAATAAAAGTTATGAAAATAATAATAACACTCCCAAGATCTAAGTTTATTGTGTTATTAAAGTAAAGACTACGTACAGGATTGGAAATGTCCAATAATATATTTTTATATTATTGGACTGGACATTATATCAAGAAATAAAAGATTAAAAGATTATCTCGAATATTGCCAAGTGGATTAAGAAAGAATAGCGAAAGTAGTATTAGTAGTAATAATAATAGTAACAACAGTAGTTGTTTGTACGATAGTAATAAGTGCGGCTGAGCTTTTAGTTTCAAGGAAACCCATTTACTCTGTGATGTCAACATGTGTTTTACATATCTTACAGAAAAATCTTGAGTTTTTGAATATCTTACTCATGTATTCGTATTGAATTGTATAATTATTTTATTAATAGTTTTAAAAACTTACCAAAGTCAAATAATTTTATTCAGAATCAGAATTTCATGATTCAATTTAAACGTCAAGTACCAAAAACAATTAGTATGTTTGCCAACATTAATATTACTTAAACAAGTTTATTAATGATTTAAGCTAGTCTTCAATAGCCGTTCATTTAACATCCTATATTATTAATTACAAAAGAGAATTTAGAGTTTGATTATTTTGACAAATGTGTCTAATTTGTTATTTATTTTATTTATGTAAAAAAACTTACCTATAGCCTCGTCTGACGGTTGACTAAGGGGGCGTCGCGACGGTGAGGTCTTCTGATGTGGCTGTGGTTTAAGGACGCTAGCTGGTACCGCGCCTTCTTGCGGTGGCTCACCAGGTACTCGCACCAACCACCAGTCCGTGCGTAAGGCCCACGCCTCCAGCACCTCCACCTGCTGCCCTTTAGTCACAGACACCTCGCCGGCGCCGCCAGCTGTATGCTCAGCAACCACCCATGTCATTTCAACTCCTGCCTATAAAAATATTGACTTCATAATCAGCCTGCTCATCTAAGCTCAAAACATTGACAGATATTAATAACATAAAAAAAATAGTAGCTCTGGTTTCTAAGGTACAAAAACAAATAATATAGTAATATATATTTCTTTAGTTTCCTGCTGTATCCTGCATATGCAGAGGATAAACCCAATAGTTTATTCGGAAGACTAGGTATGTTAAAACAACGCTTTCCCAATTTCCGCCGACTTATTAAGAAATTCTGTGTTGAGCCGAGCTTTGTCTTGATCAATGGGCGAGATCAAATATGGGTGGGTAAGTGAAGAAATTAGCGGTGCCTAGAAGTGGATCAGGAATGGTCTATTTTATATATGGGCTATTATAATAGCATGATTGTTGCATCGTGTTTCCCGCTACTGGTTCAACAATGAAAACGCATTCAACCTTGATCGTCAAATTGTGACATCAAAACAAAAGTAATAAACAGCACAAAAACGATGTGTTATTTTATGCAATATGTCAATATTGCTCAAAACGGCTTTCGCCCAGTTCTCGTTTTGGAATCAAAAACGTCTTTTTTCCCGACTGCTAAGAAAGAATTATTAAAATCAATTGCTTGTATTTTAAGCGTTAAGTCCATTATTTGTTACTATAAATTTGGTAATTACAATCGCTATCTTAGCTTTCCAAGTCCGAATAGCATTCGCGAAATAGTTAAGTCGATTTTCATTACTATGTTACTTCATATTCATACTTTAATACACATAAAGGAGTTTCTGTTCAATAACATGACGATCAATATTCCAATTATAATCAGTTTTGACAACAACCAATAACTTAGTTAAAATAAATCTCACCAAGTCTTTTTATACTTATTACTACAAAATGAATGATGAGTGATGCTTGATGGCCGGCAATGTACTGATCAAGGTCCCGCCCTTCAACGTGACGTCAAGGATTGAAAACAACAATTTAAGGTTGCTTATAGTAACCCCTCTTTTTGTTTGAGTGACTTAGCTAAGTGAGAGTGTCCAGTATCGCCTTTACAGAGTGATTTATTTACTTTATGATTTACTATTTACTGATTATGAGACACAAAAATAATTAAGGCAAAAAGTTTTTAAGGCTTCCGTTATTAGTGTTTAGTTCAAATTAAAATTAAGTTACAATGAAATGAAATTACATTTAAGAGTATTGTTAAGATATAAGTAAAATGTTCTTATGAAGTAAAATACAAAATAAACGCTGTAAGTAGTTTTATGCTAAAAGTATCATATATCGAACGGAGTGGTAACGATAGCGTATATAGTAGATGATAACACCAATCGATCAAATCGGACATATACACAACGATAAAGTTAATTCCTTTTTCAAAAATAACCATTTATTGCATACACATCACTATGTAATATACCAAAAAAAAACGTAAAATGTTTACCTTAAATAACATTTTTAGAAGACGTAATGTTTAGGAAAACTAAAATTATAAAATTGATTCCCGATCACTAAGTAACCTTAAACAGATCTTATCGAAATGTTTTAGTTGATCTTATATTACCTGAAGGTGTCATATAGCTGTGATTGCTTAGGTGGATTTCCATTTTCATTTCTAATACTACTGCTATATAATAGTAATATAATCTGTACATTTTACTAATATATAAAAATGCTCCTAAAATTTTCGCGTGCCCTAACCTTATGTACTAGCAATATTTCGTTTTGTATATGGACACAATTATCTTTCCAAGGTAATTAACAATTTGGCATATACCAGGATATTATACTGATATGTAATTGTGATATTCAATGTGCTATATATAATAAAACTATATTATACTAAAGACTCAGAAAAGTTAAAAAAGTGCAAAACAAGCAGTGGATAATAAATCAATATTGTTATGTTTGGAATATCTTATTGTTTCGCGTCGTATACATATAAATAAACTATAGTGACAAGTGTTTAACGCTGGATTTCTTTCAATGGCACTTTGTTTACAGTAAACTCAGCTACAGACGCTCATCAACATGCAAAAATACATTAAACAATCTCTATACGTTTTATATTATACGAAGCGTTCACATTATGTACGATTATATTTATAGTAGTAATAAAATACTTCAGCCTTGTAGTACAAATATTCACAAATTGAAAGAATATCAAAGTTCAATTCCAGCGCGGCAATTAGTCCGTCGCATATAAAGCGGACGCAGTGAAAAGCCGGCAACGGGTAATGGTAAAACGCATTCACCTGTCGTTGACGGCCGCCTTTGAGAAGACGCGCATGGAACGAGCTCGGAGTATCAATGGTATGTTGACGTGAAAGCGCAGAATGGGGTGCGCTAACAGAGTTTTGTCTGAACCAAGGCAAAGATATTTTGCGGCGACTTTTATGTTGTTTGGGAGTTACGGACAAGGGAGGATGCAGAGGTGGGGTGGTAGTCATCGTCGGGCACGTGGCGCTGCGGGCGCCAGGCGGC
>DVQM01002463.1:0-10056 GCA_018231645.1 Heliconius ricini | reverse complement strand
TATATATATATATATCACAGAATCTTCTCAAATAGATAAGTAATCATTAATAAAAGTCCGTCCTGCAAACTCGGATTAAATTCATAACCATTTTTAACTAGTTTTCCCGAAACAATTAAAGGGTAATATTGCTTGGGGCAGCAGGGTGGCAGTAGGCGTCGATTGCAGACAGCATATTAGTAAATATAATTGCATTTGCCACCGACTTCACTGATGTTTCCTGTTGAGTGTCTGCAGCTCGATCTCATAGGCAATTGAGTTACCAATATAAACCACTCCCGGAATAAGATGTCGTTGATGAGAATATTCATCTTTAAGAACTCCAATGCTGCGGACGGCAATAATAAATGAATAAGAAATATTTATTAAGAGTGACCGTAAGAACATTTCAAGTAATTATAATAAGTAGAGCCCTATGTCTGATTAATTAAGTGAAATTCTTTGCTGAAAATAAGCTCATATTAAATTTTGTCCGTAATTCAGTCGGCTACTTATTTAATTCCGGATATAAAATTTCTGTGATTGAGCCCCAGCGGGTGGAGTTGAGGGGCGTGAATTCCAACAAAATTAGCACCAGGGGTCGAAATAAAAAAGCGAAGGAAAAATTTAATGAACAGGAAAATGCTCCTTTGCAGCTATTCCATCTATTTATCTACATTGGGATGCCCATTACCTTGCTAAGAGAAAAGTTTACATTTTTAATTTAATGATTCCACTTTGTGGAAGTTGGGCGGGTTTCGACGAAATCTTAATTTGGGGATTTCTGAGGCGTCTCGTTTTGTAAATATTATTCCTTTAATAAGACCTCACGTTGAGGGGTGCTGCTGAACTCCGTGATTACGACTCTCTTTACGAGCTTCATTTTGGACCTCGTCATTTTGATTGGCGCTAATGAAATTTTTCTTACTCTATATCATTTTCGTGTTGTTGACAGTATAATTTAAGAATCGCTAGTACAATATAACAGCGAGCCGAAAACAGCTAGAAAGTAATTTTACTTATAGCAGCAAAGTGATTATGTCGTCTTCATTTAAATTTCCACTTTTGTTAATGCAATTTCTTATTTCATACCTCTTGTGAAGTGCGTGTCCCATCTGTATCAAAATTTCTAAATCGTTATGCTCCAGCTGCGTCTATACAGGCGATGACATTTCGCTTTTAGCGGCTGTTTTAAAATTGAATATTTGATGGCGCGTTCCCTTATGATGAATCCACAGTGAGTGAAAAGGGCCAATTTTAGGAAAGTCTATTTTTTGAACGAGCTTTTTAATGGTGGAATCTATTATATGAAATAAACTAAAAACCGCCTCTTCTGTACTTTATAATATTTGCAATAAATATAATGTTTTTAGGGTTCTGTACCTTTTAAGGAAAAAAGCTGTCCGGCTTTTATTTTAATTTTACACAACTACGTATGTATGTGTGCTAACTCAAATATTCACATATTTTATCAGCTATCCAACAACTGCATTACACTCAAAAGTTCCCATTATAAAAGCAAATGGTTCCAGCTTAGTTCCTTTCTAATTACACAGATAAGCAACTTCAATAACGGTCCTTTTATCACGTTCATACATACGTTTGGAATCTAATTGGAATTTTGCATGTTGATATGTGGACTCTTTATTGGTCGATATTATGTTTGCTTTCTGATATTGATGTTTGTAATTCGAATTGAGCTATCCACCAACAAGCCAAATAGCGATAAATTTACCGGTTATTGATGGAGTTTTGTAACGTGTTTCAAGTTAAAAATTATGCCCACACCTGCTATAGAACAACATTTTAATAGACCGACTATTTAAAACATAATTATTAGACAAATGAGCCGTTTAAACGAAAATGAATATATCGAGGTATCAAAATAGTCACATCAGGATGATTATTTTTAAAAATGTATCGTATTAGAAAGGTTGACTTTTTTAACAATATTAAAAAAGTATACTATGTAGATTCTACTAGGTTGTTTTTTACGTAAACATCTGTTGTGTGCATCATATGAGTTTTTGTTATTTTAAAAGGAGACATGATGGATCAGTTTCAACACGTATACGTCGGTCCCTTTGTTGCATGGTTTATGGCTTTGTAATGTGTTTCTTTGTTTGTTCAATACACGTTGCAGTAGCTTCCAAAACTTTGTGAATCTAGGTTGAATTTGATGAAAAAAATATTTCTAATTAAATAGATGACCCCAATTTAAATAGTAGATATTAACGACCAAGAACATGTTCTACAAGTTGGTATAGATAATATTATTCTATATTATATAGATAATAGAAGTGGCATTCTTTCAAAATTATAAAAAAATACCTTTACCTAAGCAGTCCGTTGCAGTCTTGGGAATGGCTTTTTTTAATATTAATCCAGATTACAGTACAAAAGTCTCTGTTGTTGTATGCAAGGGCGCTATTGCATAAAAGAGTAGAAGTACCATATCATTAGTAAAAACTTTTATTCAAGTGTGGGAGTATTCTAAAGCTTAAAAGCTTGTCCTTTAAAAACCACTGTTGCGTGTTCTTTAAATAGGATTTCGTGGAGATTGCCAAGATCCGTAAAGATTATTCTTTAAAATCTGTCTGGTCTGTTTGTCATCGACGTCTTTCAAATACTATTAAGGAGACACATGTTTTATGGTTTCTGCGTGATGTAGGGATGAAACTTTATGTAAACCAATTACATTATAGTTTCGTTCATGAGTGAATAATTGCTAAGAGAAAATATAATTTAACATAGAAAATGTACTACAATAGATATTTAGTTGATTTAGTCAAAGTAATATAATAAACACTTAATTTGTCAAATTAACCTTTTATTGAGTCCAGTCGTGACGTAGAGTCATAAGCGTGTCAGTAAACGTGACTACTTATTTAGTTTTAGGTTAGTTTTAAGTTTTACTTTGGGTTATGATAAAATTAAATTTAAAAAGTCAAATAAAACATTTCTATTTATTATCAATATCAAAGAAGTAAATAAAAAAAATAGGTTAGATAAGTTTTTTTAACTTATATTAAAGGATAGACATTTAAAAATGATTCTGAACAAAAACAGTGTTACTTTATAAATTTTTGACATTATTATACAATCAGATATTATTATAAAAACGTATATTTGTATTAGGTACATATTGTAATATTTTATAAATTTTATTTTTTTTTACAATTTTTAAGTGTTATTCCACGCTTAGGAAAGAGAAATACTTTTTAGAAAACATATAAAAATTATCAAACATAGCGGGATTTGAACCCACGCCTTTTCACAATCATCCAAGACCATCAAGTCCGTTAAAATTTTTATATATATTTACTAAAAGGTATTTAATAAATAAATTAATAAATTGATAAACATATTTAAAAAAAAAAACAAGCAATCCAATATTTATATAAATTTTAAATTAAAAATTGAAAAATTACAACCGCAAAGCAAAGATAAATCATTCCAACATAAATCCATCAAACTAATTTAATTCAAAGTATATCCATTTCCTTTTTGCAAACAAAATAATAAAGACACATTTGTAGCGGTTACAGAAAGGCGAAAGTGTACTGCAATGGGGGTATAAAAAAGCGATCGTGAGTTTTGATTGATCACCAACTCGAAGCCGTTTTTTGTGTGAAATTAAAAACACGGAGTGGGCATGCATTGGATTAAAGAGGAATTTCAGACGGCTAATAAGTAGGGATCCGGGCCTTTGTTGTCGAAAACAATTTTTTAAATTAATTTATTTTTATAAGTCGAGAATTTGGATATCGATTTGGCATAACCGAATAGTAGACTTACTTTTTATGGATCTTTACCCTGCTTTGATATCATACATATATTCCAATACATCCATGTGTATTGGAAAATATTTATGACCCTTAGAAAATCTTCCAGATTCCAACCAATGTCACAAATCATAATTAAACAATAAAATGTATGAAAGAGCTTCAACTCAACAGCGACGCCGGAAAGCATGTCACAAACGAGTAATTAAACCTTCCATAATACATTAACAATGTACATACTAAATTCATGGGAGACTTAGCCAAAATATTAACGGAATGGTTAGGGAGAGATGTAACACCCAATACCGCAAAGGTAAACGTAATAATAGTAGCTGCTTGGGACTTTATGTACGATCAAAATTGCACGAGCACGTGTATAAAATACACTTTGCAAAGTAGATTTAAATTTTAATACAAAGCTTTCAGTCGAGGGTAGTAAGTAATGTCTTGGCGTAAGAAACGGGTGGAAGTGCTTACTTACAAGAATTTTTAAGTGTACCTAATTTCACTTATGAAAAAAAGTTTTGATGCTATGAAATTCGTTCATTATGCTAGTCATAATTTCGTTGTGTTGTATGTTTTTGAGTAAAATTTAACATACGTTTAATAAAAATAATAATTATTTTTATTATCATTAAATTTAATTATATTATGAAACCTGTATTATATATAAAGGTATTTCCTGTTTTTTATTGTATCATCTGGATATCCATTACCTTGCTGGTCCTTGGGGGATGTCCACATTAAGTCATCTGAGGGCGAGTCTCAGGTGTCGACTGCGGCCGATTTCACAAGACAATGGTTAATAATTTCATTTTACCATTACGGCGGCCATCTTTCCGAGTCGCACAGTTAGAGGGCATCGACGCACCCCTCCGCGGCAATTTGCATTGTAACTTGGACCACGTAGAAGGCCTTAACTGCTATACCACCACCTTCTCACTCTTGAATATATAATTTTGTTGCTTTTATGAACGGCAACTTTGCGTGGGAAATGACGATAGCCTCCTGCGCTGACTGTTTATTGTGGACGATAACTTGGTTAGATTTATTTTATAGCTGACTAGACTTTGTCCAAGAGTTAGTTCTTTTACGAACGCTTTTATACTACCAATAAAGAGGTTGGATGCATGTGCCTATTAAAATATTTGTTGGATTTATTTGACGGACTTGTTTTGCTGAAATGATTATTGGATACAACTACAATGTTGCTAAAATTGAGCAATAAAACATAGTATCCTGTCTGTATTTAATTTTTTGACCTGTAATGGGACAATTTTGATGAGTAAAGAACAAAATCCATATCCAAAACGCTTCGCTCGTAAGTAACATTTCACTTATAGCAAGTTAAAATTGGCCCATATTGCTTTAGGCTTACAATGTCTTAATTTGAAAAGTTCGGATATCATTAGGAAGTAAACGACGTTTGTCGATGACAGTACGGAAGCTAAAACGGCATAGTAATAGGTGCAATCGTAACCGCTCCCCTTTCCCGGTGTTAATGTAAAAGTTGGGGCCAGCACGGTTATAGACTTCTGAGTTTGTTTTGCTTCTATTAATTAATGTGTTTGCATGTCGTCGCTTAAGATTTTATAACATTCTGCGGGCCCTTTGCTTTCATTAAGAGCAACAATTATTTAATCTTGTTTTTGTATTCGTATAAGCACTTACACAAGTTTGCAACTCAATTGAATGAGATAAATTAAATCAGCTTCACACTCAGTAGGCTAAGCAGAGGGAATCTAGTGTTAAGACACTCCGGTTCGCATTTTCCACAGATTTCTGGAGGCATTGCGTGTTGAGTGGGGCTTCGCCTCGTCACCAGAGCGAAGAAATGAAAATATTTATTAGTATGGAATAAAAATCATTTCTTTGAGTGGGGATCGAACCCACAACCAGTTGCGTCTACAGTTACACACTTGTGTCCTTGCGCCACAGCTGGCCTTAAAGACAATTGTTTTTTTTAATAATTATAAAATCAAACCAATACTATATAATATATTATTTAAAATAAAGTTTTATAATAATTTGAAAACTGATAAGTGAAGGGTAATATTAGACAAACCTGATGCAGAATAAATTGTGCCTCCAATTTCATTGGCGACTTTTAGGGGACGCATAATTCCATTCCGTGTTTCTAACTCTTTAGGGGGTTGAGTATCGACATTAATAGAATCTAAAAGCTTTCTTACAACGTAAATTACCAATGCCTTCCATTTATGTTGCCTTACTTAGTGTTCAATTTTTCCGCATCGATAGATTTTCAATTATGGTCAAAAAAGGATTTATGAACTTAGTGCTAAGACACTCCGTTTTTCATATTCCGCCAAATTCTGGAATCATTGTGTGATGAGTGGAATTAAACACACAACCTCTCGCGTTTACACTCACACTACCCCTACGCCACGTGTGGCCTCATATATTCTGTATGTTTTTTTTTAAATCTATTACATTAAAAAGTAATTGCGTCATTTGTGGTTCTAATATTCCCACAGAGCGAGTAAAGTACTATTATGCTTTATGAACGAGTGCAGCCGTCATCATAGGGGCATCTTATGAGTCTCCATCAGGATATTGACACTTCTGTCTGCCAGTCTTTGTTCTACCAAGTGTTAAGTTACACCCGCCACAATCGTACACGTGTGCCATCAAAATCCTTTCTTCTTTACTACCATCCGGATGCCTTTGTATTTACTATGATTGTCACTATAACGTAAACAGGTCAATTTTTACTAAATTTTATAAAATAACAAATTTCAAAAGCGCATTTAGGTTGTGGCTTCGATTTCCACTCGAGGAAATGAAATATTTAATAGTTTCATTTCTTCACTCTGGTAACGAGGCAAAGCGGGTATTGAGTTCCGCCACTCAACACCCAATGCTTCCTGAATTCGGCGAAAACTGGGGTACTGAAGTGTCTGGGAATGGGAACGGAGTGTCTTAACCTACAAAGGTTCCCAGGTTCCCTCTGCCTATGTGCGGGGTAGAGTGTGTGAGAGTATAATGCATAGCACTTACCAATTTTAATATGGTATTTATAGGTACACGTCGTGCTACTTATTAAGAAGAGGGATGAACCTGAAAAATAATAAACGAATAACGAAAAATCTTGCTGTTGGGAATAAGACATTTCTACACACAAACTTAAATGTTCTTTTGTTTGAACATAGATTGTATATTTTATTTTTAAATTTCTGCTTTCTGATCAATATTAAGGGATGTAACGGTATAGATTGCTAATTCCTTTACGTTTTATTACTTTCTTATTTTTTATATAAAAAAATGCAAAAATATAGAGATATTTCTCATTAAGCGAATAAACTAATTTGAATATCTTGAGACTAAGATAATCGCTTCGCCGTTCGCGCGTTATAATTAGTACAAATCGTCTTTGACTATAGAGCTTTTAAATTTCAGATAGGACAAAAAAATATTGGTTATTTTTTTTAACATAAAGAACGTTGATGAGATATGTTATTATATTTTGCTATTATAATATTATAGTATTAATAAATTTACAAATTATCAAGACATTTTTTTTTAATTTTATAAATATTATTTTTAAACAAAATCTGAAACCAATCCAATCCAAAAATCCAATATACAGTCTTTAAATAAGGAGGAAAGTGAATAACGACGTGTTTTTACGCTTTATAATTTTTGCTTTTTAGCAAAATGCGAAATTTAAGTAATGCATAAAACTATAAATAAAGTAAGAATTAATAATTAAAACTCTAAGTACGATATTTTAAACAAAAAAATAAAAAATAAAATTAAAAAAGCGTACTTAGCTTATTACATTTCCTTATTGGATCAAATTGTTTGACGTATCTATTTGTATAAATATCTATTGAACACAATGGAATCTCGTAGTCGTGCGACTTAATAGATACTATAATTCATCGTCACGCCTCACATTCGATCTGGCGATGGATGGCGCATACATAGAGACAAATAAAAGCAATTTCTAATTCGACATCTCGTCAAGTTGGAAGTATTTAACGATAGTAATTTTCTTTTATTTTATTCTTGAAGTATCTATATGTTTATGATATAACTAGAACTGCTAAAGTATAACTTGTAACTGTTAAAAACAACGCCCGCTTCTTTGTTACGATTCGCTTTCCCACAGCGAAGTATTTTAAGTGACTTGAAACGATTCAGTAGGCGATTCGGTTCGCTTTTATGTTCCTCAAAATGCTAATGGGAGATTATTTTATTGGACGATCAAAATGTTGTACTGGCTCGATACAATTTTGTATTGCAATATAGATGATATATAAAAATATTTTGACTCTTATTGGCGATATTTTTTAATCTTTTCTAAATGATAATTTGCATAATTCGAAATGGTTTATATTTGTATGTTTTATGTTATGGTAAGTGAGCAATCTCCTAAACTAATATAAAATTAATTACATGAGCGTTGTGGTCGGAATTGCTCGGCTTAAATACACCGTTGCTAATTACCCACGACGAAAAAATATGTTGGAATTGAATGCAAACATTTGTCTCCTAACGAATCGTGTCGTCGGCTTCAACTCAAAGCGGGTGATTCGGCAACTTTATTCCATTTTCGAATGCTCGCTGCCCATTCGTTCCTCCGGCTACGCCTACTCAATAAATTAGATGCCTAGCGTAACACATCACATAGTTACGAACTAATGAAATCTCCAAAAAGTACGCAACCCGTTTTCTTAACAACTTTTCCGAAAGGGCAGCCGCCTTCAAAGATTCTACCCCAAGAAATAATTCCGCTAATAACACTCGACGCTCACGCGGGTAGGTATGTTATGCAACCATAGGAATTTCATTAGATACACACGCGTTTGTTTGTTAAGGCGTTTTCCATTGCTAAAAGTTTCTTGAGGCGGGTATAATTCCTTTGTTTGTTGTTGGGGGGCGCTTACTCGCCCTCCCCCTCCCCCTCACCCACCACGTTTTCTAAGTCATCGGGTCCAATTATGCCCCTTTGTAGGTTTTGATATGTAAATTCACGATTTTATTAAACAAACCATGATGCCATTCGAGGGCAGCGAGCCGGATTAATAGCTTCTTCAGATTTGTGTAATCGCTTTCTCTTAAGATAACATCAAGACGCGAGGGAGCTATTTGCCTTCAGTACCTGTCTACGTTCAGTGCCGGCAGAAAATGTGATTGTTTCATTTTCACCTTCATCAGCTCCTAACACATTCAACAAGGATACATCATTAGATTATATTGATGCCGATTGATAGTCAAATAAGCTTTAACTTTTGCATAGAAATGAACGTGCTGCAATTCTCTCGATCATTATAACAGAGATTTCGGGGACTGTTATCACCCTACAAATTAATCTGTCCATAGAAACATAAAACGAACGTTACTGTCCAAACTACCCATTCGATTTAAGCTTAATTTTTACCCCAGCACTATTAATAATTTACACTGTATCCCGGCAACGCTTGCGCCATATTACATCGCATAAATTAATAATGTCGTTCGCTTGTTTAACTGCGAATCAGATGAGTTTTATTGACAATTTTGTTTGGAAAGAGCAATTTGCGGGATGGCCACCAAGTGGTCACCAAATAGGGTGGAGTAAGCTCTGAGTACGTAGATATGAGTACTGATCTATAAAAGGATATTTAATTGATAGTTACTTTTTAATATTTGTAAATATTATTATATATGTACTTACATATGTACTTACATATGTACTTACATATGTATTTACATATATTATGAACAACTTAAATTTTGTGTATTCAAAGTGCATCAATAAATGTGATTTTATATTAGGTAAATGTTTGACGTACCTAGGTGATGCAAACTAAATTAATTTCACAATTGTACTTAGACTACGGGAGGGTTGACTAATAAAGTGAGCAGTTTCCGCAATACACTTAATGGGTGTATGACGAGGCACCCACTCCGCACTCCACACCTCACCACCTCAAGCCAACTATCGGCAGTCAGGATGCAATGCAAATGTTTCCATCGCATTATTGTAACTCAATACCCGCACGAATGTACACAATTGCATTGGGGGTTGCAGAGCACCGCTATTATTGCGCGGACGTCGACGGGGTCGGCTGCTCCTATGATCTATGCTTTATGTTCGCCGCTACGCATTAACTGAATTTAGTGCTTGAATTACAGATACGCGTAGGTACTGTTGCGTTTTCTGAGTTATGGTACTTTACTATGAGGCTAATGTCATCCCTTAACAGTCGTGGCGCAGTTTCACAAAGTGTTACTGTAAAACCGTCTGGTTGTGGGTTCGATCCCCACTCGAAGAGATGAAATATTT
>DVQM01002462.1:0-10058 GCA_018231645.1 Heliconius ricini | reverse complement strand
TATTTATATAAATATATATATGACTATATACAAATACATACGACTTAAGATGAGACACTCAGTTCCTTATTTTCCGCCAAATCCTGAAGGCATTGAGTGTTGAGAGACAGAACTATAATATATTTATACATATTAATGTATTTCTTATTTATGTTAATATTAAATAGTTCAATCAATAAAAGCCTGGTTTGCCATAATTCGAGGTATATATTCGAGTATCGTATTTTTTAATTGTTTATAAACGTACCGTATCTTTTTTAGACAATTATATACATTAAACTGGCACGCCTAAAACTAATAAATTAAGAATTACAAAATTAGTTGATTAGTTGACATTGACATCTTACGATTATTGTAGCACTTGACAGTTGACGCGAACTTATTTGCTGATTGAGCATAAAGGTATAAACCAATATAATTCGTAAACAAAATAAAATGAAATTGAAATATTTATATTGAATCATATTCAATGCGTAGTTGTAATAGTTAAGAATGATATAAATAAATAGTTACAACATTTTTCATTTTTCGTAAAAATCATGTATTTTAATTGAAACATGTAAGCTGTGGGTTGTAAATCAGTGATGTAGTAACTTCTATCAATATAACAATATCGTATTTGAGTAAACCTATGGTTTTTTATTACAATGGCTCCAACTTTAAAAGAATTTAACAAAGCGTGTTGGTCGGAAGTTTATAATCGAATAATAGGTGCAGTAGTATACTTGGATGACTATAGTGCAGAATGCTTACATTGGAATGGGGGATTGTTCAGTCTTCTCACTGGTGGGGCATCCGCTGTGAAGTCTTTGTCACCTTTTGAAGTAATTATCTGTTTTTTTTTAAATATTTGCGCTTCTTTATATTTTATCTCAAAAAGATATGATATATCTATTTTATCTACTTTTACAGTCTTCTAGAAAGGAACACCGAAAAGCTGTATTTATTTCACAAACAACAAACACTCAACTTCAATCTATTAGAGAAATCATTCTCCACAGTGATTTTACTCATTGTATTCTAATATCATGTGTAAGTTTAGATGTGGTTTACATGGAATTGAATGATAATAAAGATGTGAGTGACATATTGGCATCTGGACGAGCACCAGCTGAAGCCACTAAACAACTTGAAAGCATGCTTTTGGAATGGATTGCAAAAACTGTATGTATTTATGCAATGTTTATAATAACAAAATATGATATAATGTTTAAGATATATATGCTTTAAGATATATATACTTAATGCCTTTTTTACACAAAGACAGGGCCAAAGTGTAACCGTTTTGGTTTTGATTTTTGACCCTGGTAATTGTATTTCATATTACAAATTTGGGCAGAAAATTAAAAATAAAGTGGCTTATAGCCACTCTATTTTTATTTTAATTGAAAACTATTTCAATTTAAATAGCTGCCTGATATTTCTTCCCAGATATTATGGTAGGCACAGCAACATATTGTTAAGATGGTGTGCTGAGTGGTGGAACTCAACAATGCACTTTGTATACAAGAGTAAGGAAAATAAAAATAATTTAAATATTATCATCCCCCAAATGGAGAATGAAATCTCCAGAATCTACAGTCAGACTGTCACACAGCACCACAATGGTGTTATTATAACAATTAATTCTCTTGTACTTATTTTGGTACATCAAGTCATAGTATTAATTACAATTTTTTTTCTTTCAGCAATGTGTTGTCGAGGTTGTCTATTCACCAATCTTTGTCATGTGTCCAACAAGTACTATATTTTTAACCCCTCCATATGCAAACGTTTATCCCTTATATGACGGATATATAATTCCTGACAGTCCATCTATAGATTTATATTCTTTAAATAATGATGAAAGGTTACTTGCTAGAAGACTGGCAAGTAGTCTTAATAGTATGTTAGAATCAATGAGAATGAAAGAAGATTTATTTTTCATGGGTGCATATAGCTCTATAATTGCTGGTATATTGGAAAATTCTCCAATCTGTACTTCTAGAAGAAAGGTACATAAGTTTATTTATTTATTAGCAAATAGCAAAGGACAAGGCTTTTCTTTATATTATATTTTCTTTCAGAATTGTTCGAATCCTGTTTCTGTTGTCATAGTAGATCGTACTTTAGACCTCTGTGGTGTTACAAGTCATGCCAGTGAGTCAGTTCTTGATAAAATAATGGCAGTACTACCAAGGTTTCCTGGACATTCTAATGATATCGCTGTGGATATGTCCCCACTTTGTGAGGCTAATGTGTAAGCTATTTATTTTAAAATGTTATTAATAATATGGGGCAGTGGGACAATGTATGACTGAAAACTTCATAGTTGTGTATACTTTTCCCACTTGGCAAATATAATTGATAAATGTAGAAAATTCATTTTCACCTATTAAGGAAATTATTTTCTTGTTATAACCCAAATAAATACAATGAAGTAGTATTTGATGGTATCATTTCCACTCAATATTAAAAATGTGAATGTTTTTTGGGGGTTTTCACTGAAACTAGTTAAGAGATTTAGTTAACAGTATAGTTTGGCTATAATATAAGAATACCCTACATCGGATGAAGCCAAGAGTTGGTCGCTAACTCACTCATAATGTCATATAAGTCCTAAATGCGCTTCAACAGTGTACTGTTTTGATTAGCATTAATTGTTTAACCTATTGTTTTGTAGATTCGCTCATCCCGAGGATTTACAATTAAGCCCAGGCTGCCTTCACCACCCCCACGACGAGTCCTGTTCCCAAACATATGATCACATGATAAATAAATCTCAAAAGGAAGTTATGTTCGATCTGTATAATAAACTGTCTAAAATAGACGTCCAAAAGTCACCGGGACTCAAAACGCTTTTGAAAGTTACACCGCAAAGTGTGGAAAAAATTGTTCTGGCCACTAAAGGTTCTTTTTTTTTTTTTGTTTTAATATTTTTTTTTAATTTAATGATATTTTTGTTATGTATGTAAATAAATTTCCTTATGATATTTTTATATAATAGAAAAAAAAATGCTTTGAGTTCTACTTTGATATAAAAAAATAAAAGATTTTGTCATATATCTTCCATTAAATTCCAGGCAGCAAAATTCATATAAAAAATATTGTATATGTATATAAGGGAAGCTTTCTTTTCAAAAGTCTGTGGAAAACATCTGTGTCTTGCTTTTGTTCCTAGTTAGTGATATTATATTTGCAAAACAAGTTAAATAACTATTTATTAAGCTATTTATTATTATTCATTTTTACGTATTTTTATTTTAAGGTAATTACACTATAATACCTAAGCATTTAGGTGTTCTCCAACAATCTCTAGCTATCGTACAAACGTTGAAGTCACCAAAACGAGTCCAACTGGAATTGCTTATGAATTTGGAAAAACAAATTTTACAGAATCTTGTCACTAGCAGAGAATCTACTAGTGTTTTACATCAGGTTAGTAAAAGCAATATAAGAAAACGTTTATTATTTTAAAGTGTATTTGGATAGTTTTGTTTTAGTTTTTTGGTCAATGAAAAGTATTTGTATTATAGAAAACCTTGATATTGTTGAGTAGCAGTATTCAACGTATCCCCTCCTCCTTAATAAAATGGGGAATAAAAATTAATTTAAATAACATTTGAATAAATTGGACCAGGATTGAACCTATAACCAATGCGTGTACACTGTAAACTATTGACCTACTAAGCCACTATGGCGTCGGTTAATGCGTATATAAAAAACTTACGAATTTTAACATAATTAGTTATTTCAAATATGATATTGACGATTATTAATACTAATTTAGAAAACATATAAAAATTTGAACGCAGCGGGACTCGAACCCGCGCCTCCTGGAGACCGACCAGGTGATTATTGTTTCCACAATTTCAGATAAGTCATCTAATAAAAACTCGAAAAGAAAGGAATCTACCACTAGAAAATCTTCTAGCACTTCTAATTCACGTGTACTCTTTGACCGGTAACGAGGTAACATTTAACAAGCAACACGAGGACAGCTTGCGGGAGACACTCAGCGTCGCCATATTTGAGGACCACGACAGTTTACGTTTAAGTGACCTGGGAATCGTGTCGCCCGAACAATGTGAGGATATAACTAATAAAATTATGGATAAACTGCTGGACATTGCTCAGATGAGGAAGATATTGAATAAGTGAGTTATTTTTCTTTGTATTTGAATCAGTGAAAATTTTTAATGTTTTTTTTTTAAATGTTAGAAGCCGTCAATGCTTGCAAACTTAAATTTATTTATGTAAAAGTCTAGGACAAAATGTTTGCGGAAACTACGTTGCTGAGTTAAACACTGTATAGTAAAAAAGAAACATATTTTCAAAAACATAGGACATAGGATCGTCATGTGTGTTAAATTAAAATAAATGTTTTATGAATAATATGTAGATATTTTATAGTTTTGCTTATCTTCTATATTGGTGGAAAGAACCTAGTGTTAAAACACTCCTCTCTTCATTAATAAATGATTATTTATGTATAATTTTCTAGATATCATTCAGTGTTGAAGCCATGTGATGCCGGCACCGGCCACGAGTACCGCGGAGTTTTGCAGCAGCTGGTCGACGATTTAGTTAATACTGACCGACCAGATTTAATTGACCTACGACATAGAAATGAAGGCATTAAGGACTTACTGCGCAGTGGACTCAAGTATGTAATATTTTTAACTTGCTCTTAAAGAAACTAAATCAGCTTCACGCTGTATCCCGCACACAGCAGAGTAGGCAGAGGGAACCTATTATTAAGCCACTCGGTTCTTATTAGTTTGATCTTTATGTGTTAATCCATACTTGTCAAGTTACTTAACTACCTGCAGCTACCTGCCTATTTAATTTTTATTTGATTACTTATTAATAAACAATAATATGTAGTGGAATTAACAAATAATTCTATATATGTATGTATGTATGTATATCCACTGGGGAGAATGAAATATGTCCATTTCATTGCTGTTGTTGTTGTTATCTTGTTGTCGTGTAAGTTTAACGGTAAGCTTTGTCCACCACCACCAGAATGGTGAATGAATGAATGAACGTAGTGTTTCGAAAGTTGGGCGGCGCGTGGGGAAACCGAGTGCTTATGACAGGGTTCTCTTTGTCTCCTCTGACCTTCTCTTTCTTCTACTCCTATATGTACTAGAAACAATGAGAAGCTTAAATAATATTTATATAATTTTCTTTTACAGTATGCTGACAAGTAAGAAAAAAAATGCAAAACACCCATTAGATAATCCTACAGTAATGATATTTGTGGTGGGTGGCATCACAGCCGAGGAATGTAAGCAGTTACACAGGAGTGTCATAACCAGTGGCATAGATAATGTGGTTTTGATTGGCTCAACTAAATTTGTGACTCCCGTTGAAGCCATGAAAGATGCATTTTTAGTTAGTTCCTAAATATATATTTTTTGTTTACTGTTTTTTTTATACTCATATTATTATATTTTGACGTTAGTGGATATAGTCACTTATTCATATTTAGAATTTTTCGTTTTTTTTTCTGTTTTGTCTTGAGAAAAAATTTATATAATTAAAAATAAATAGAAATAAAATCATATAAATTATTGTAATAAAATAACTACGGTTCCATCTACATGCGACATCGTCACATCCATTAACCCCCGGTAAATGATGATATTTGAATTGAAATTAATTTTGATATGCTTGTAAGGTAAAGCCTGGAGTTGTGTTCTGCCATCTCACATTCAATGTCTTAAATTTGTGTAAAAGTGAGGAATGTATTGTCCTAATACTGGGTGAAACTGAAAAAAAGTTACTTAGTTGTTAATATTGAAATTGTTTTATTTTAATGCATTTTGTTTGTTTTTTGAATGTTGTTATTTTAATTGTAAATACGGTTATATTAAAAACCAGTCTCTTAAATAATTATGTTATGTTTTTATTTATTAACAACTGGATCAATTTTTATTATCTAATCTAATGTATACATATATTAATAAAACGACATATTAAAAATTATCGCCATTTATTTGATGTTATTTAATGAGTATAACGAATTTTGTGTATTTATTAAAAATGATTGTTGTTTAAAAATACTGATTTAATTAATTAATAAATAATTAATTTTAATGTATATATTGTTAAGTTTGTTTTGAAAAATGTCAAACCATTAAACATTTTTAAAATAGTGTCATCTATATTTAAAGGTTTTTGAATCAAAACAAGTAGGTATTTTATATATTAATATTTATATGTAAGTAATAAATAAATGCAATGCAATTACAATGCAAACAATCATAATTGCGCTTGGTATTGATTAATGAGTTCAATAATACTAATAAGCTATTTATATATTGAAGCCAGTCGTGGCGCATTGGCACAAGCGTTTGACTGTAAACGCGACAGGTTGTAGGTTCGATTCCCATTCGAGGAAATTAAATATTCATTTAATTGTTTACATTTTCTTCGCGAGAAGAAAAACTAGAAGAAGATGTATATAAAATGGCGTTATTGAAGCTGAGTAGAAAATAGAACCGCGTAAAGTAGAAAATAGTTCAATTTTACTAAGATTTATATCTTAAATATGTTATATAATAATGTACAATAAACTGCCACTTAATTTTGCTTTATCACTTATACAGAATATGTTAGTATAGTAACTAAATTATATAGTTTTTAATAAAAACCAATAAATGACATTTCGCTTGTTTTTCAGCATAAAATGTATGCCATATTAACTAACGTTAGATGTTTATACTGATTATTTAACCAACAAATTGTTTCCTGCATATCAAGTATCCAGTAATCTCTTAACAAAATAATCTCTTGGATAGTAAATAATATAATTAAATGTAATTAATCATCATCATCATTAAATCAGCCAACTCGCTTCATACACTTTAATGATAAAAAATAAAACTCTGATGGATATCGTGTGCAATAGTATTTTCCTCATACATAATTTGCTAGATTTATTTTTGCCAAAAAAATCACCTACACAAGCCTTATTTATTTTCATATAATAAACGAAAAGATCCCGTCGTAGCGAAGAGGCAAACGCGATGGTTAAGAGGTTTGATTCCCACTCAGGAGACTGAAAAGTTTAATATTTTCATTTCCTCGCTCTGGTGACGTGGCAAGAGCAGCGCCAGTGAGCTCCGCCATTCGTAACTCAACGCCTCAGAAGAAAGTTATAGGAAGTGTCTGCCTACATTATGAAGATACGTATTAAAAATATATTAGTGTGATACATTTTTTAAAATGGTGGTTTTTAATAAATAAACTGATATTGTATCCAGTGTTTTGATTTAATTCGAATAAACCTTCTGAACTCAGATTTGCTGTTCATCATGTACTAGTTTGATATTTTTTAATTTTTCAAGTAAATAATTACCTGTCCAATCATTGGGAAACCCGTTCGCTTCGCTTTTTTAGTTATCTATATTGTTATAGGGAATATCGTCGTGTTTAATAGATTGTTTATTTCATACTTATCCTGATCCCGTAGAAATATTAGGATTAAAAATAGCGTATATGTTGTCCAAAACCTTTGTCTCTAAATGAGTTTTATAGAAATCAGTTGAGCTCTTTGTTAGAATATGTTTTATTTTTTAAAAACTAAATTAATTAAGATATTCCAGGATGGGCATATCCTTCCGCAGAGAATTACAAGCAGGGCGCAGGACCAAATTAATTTGTATTGACCTCAATATATACTGTTTAGGGAAATTGGTCGAATTACGAATAACCTTGAAGAAATCAATTACCATAGCAATGTATAGACTTGTAATTACAACTTATCATTCATTCGAAATTAAAACTAAGTGTGTGTAAGTTTTAGACAAGAATGACTTACTTAAGTGCGTAAGAAGTCACTATTTTTAATAATTGGTAAAATAATAAAAAAAATCCTTATATCAAATCTGCGCAGCCATCTACACGTAACTTTAAAGCGGCCACGACTCGTTGGCCGTAGTCTACTTGATACTTTTTTAATCATTCAAAATTTATTGACAATTGCATAATGAATAATTATATTTGTCACTGTTGTTTATATATATAACCACATTATATGTACGAATATTTTAGAGGGAAATGATATGTAAGACAACATAAAAAAACAATGTAACAAAATTTTAATAATTTTTATTTTTATCGAAATGATCATGTCAAATATCTAGTGACAAATACATGCATTCGAGAATGGTATGATACAAACACATCAACTTTGATTATTTTTAAATAATACTCTCATGTACCAAAACATAATAATTAAAAAAAACAAAAACATTGGGAAAAATAAAAGAAATTGAAAGAAAGTAATTACAGATTTTAGGCAAATACAGTTTGTTTTTCATTTACTAGTATTTCTACTGCGAGTTAATAACAAGGAAATTATGAGCTCGAAAATACATAAAAACTTATTGTCATTATTATATTACACATTAGGGTAAGTACTACACAATATATATATATATATATACACACACATATATATGTATGTATATATATATATAATTGTTTAATTTTATTTTCCAATACATTTAAATTGTTAATAAATATATATAATTATTTGAGTACAAAGTATTTGTAATTTGTGCAATTATATATCGAAATCATCAAACGAATCGTTTTGCGGTGAAAAAGGTAAAAAAAAAGGAAACGGTTTACTACATCATACTAATATTAATGTATTTAATACTTTTTAATTAAAATGAAATATAATAGACAATGTTAATTGTACAGCAATGAAATATTTTAGTTTTAAGTTGAGGATGGAATACTGATATACCTACAATTGAATATGTTAAATATAATTTTGAAATGCAACCTACACTACGGTATAAATAATATTTGCAAACTTTACCCGTTTGTTACTTATAAAATAAATACATAGAATAATTGAGATTTGAATATTGGACTTACTTTATTAAGCTGCTGATTTTCGTATGTGCGTTTTTAAATTGCAATTAGTTACGGATAAAAAAGAGATGCCGTTCCGTAAAAAAATTACACACAAATATATTAAGCAATATAATAGTTTTCTCAAAAAAAACTTAAAATATGAAGATTTTATCCAATATTTTTTTATATACACACACACCACCCACACAAAATAACAAAATAGTCAGTCAAGATTATGATTACCATCTAGAATTCTAGAATTCTAAGTGGTAAATATATTTTTTATAATATTTTTTTCATATGGAATATTGTATTTACACTTACATTTATTACATACAATACTTAAAAAGTACTAATAATAATAGATAAATTAATAGATATATTCCATTGTGGCAAACCGATCAGGTTTATTCCACATAATACTTTAAAATTTCAGTATTAAATATTTCTTAACTGAATTTGTATTAATTATTTAATCGGAAAAATTGGACTATATTTATAATACAAATTTTTAGTCTACTCCAGCAACATCACCTCCTTTCCTAAAGTCTGCATTTGCGAAGATTGCAGTTTTATTTCTATAGAGCGCACATATGTTAGAGCCGCGGTTTCTATATCGCACCATTCCATGTCCTTTAGCTCGTAGGCCTTCAACAATATCCTGGAAAGAGATTAAAGAATTGAAATAACCGTTTTATATTAAAACTGTTGAATAAAAAACATATATTTGATGCGTTGATGAAAATGTTGTGTTTGGCTGTATAAATCAGTTTATTGACAAAAATATTAATGGAAAAATCGATTAATATGCATTATAATAACAGATTTCTTTACCTCGATAAGTCCAAATTCATAATTAATATACATTGGGGATATCTGGTGGTGGATGCGAGATTCGTCTACCGCTTCTTTGATGGTTTGATCGAACCATAACTTGCGTATTGTTACCTGAAGAGTTTCAATTCTAATTAAAATATTATCAATTATTTACGTTACAAAACTTCTATATTTATTGTATAAAATCTAGTCTTTTACTAATAATACAAAAACTACTGAACGGATGACATTTTGTATAATTTAACTGTAATATAACAATAAGTATACTACAAGAGGGCGAAGCCGCATTCGGGCTATTAAATTATACAAAATTAAAATTAAATTAAATTAGCTTCACGCTATATCCCGCACACAGCAGGGTA
>DVQM01002461.1:0-10060 GCA_018231645.1 Heliconius ricini | reverse complement strand
TATATATATATATATATATATATAAGATTAAAATGTCAGTTTGCCAATATTAATAATATAAAGCATGATACACCTTTCCAAGTACAAAAGTGGTTTTAATTCATACCTACACTACAGTTTAAAAAATGTATATTACTTTTATAAAGTAAGAAAAACATAATTTAAAATGAAATTAAACGTTAACACGAATAGCATATTTAAGTAATCTGTAATTTCACTGCCTGTGCGAAAAAAAAACACTCCACAACACACACACAAATAATAAGCTAAACCACTTTTATTCTTAGATTCCATACAATTTACAACAAAATACACATAACAAGTAAATTCAAGTAAGATATTAAAAATTATAGTATAAATTATAAAAAATAAAATTAAAAATATTAAAACCTAATAAGTATACGTTACTTTTTAAAACAGGTATCTATAAAATGTTGCTGTCTTTTACACACCGAAGTGAATAAGGAGAAACAGAGATATAAAAGAGAGTAAAACTATATAATTATATAATGTTAACAAACAAAAAAGGACCACTTCATGCTTTTTTCCCGCATAACAGAATAATAAGAAGGCAATAAGACATTGGGAGTGCAGAGGCGGAACTCACTCTTTCGTCGCTTTTTCTGTTCTCGAAATATAATTATACTCCCGAGTGAGGATTGAAACTTTAGCGTTGTTGTCCTTTGTGTGAGAATAAAAACAGAAATATTCAAGAAGACTACATTTAATTTTACGAAAAAACATATTAATATAATTGCTAATAAAAAGTTATATATATACACTTATACACTTTTGTGTGGGCCAAGATAGCATTCGTTTTTTTAATACTGTTTGTTATGTTGAGATTCAATGTATTACATTATAAAGGCGATTTCATAATATTTTTAATTAAAAATAAATAAATAAATGGAACATTTTCTTTATTTCATGCCACCCCGTGTTAATGCAATTTAATAACGAAACATTCTATTACGTTTTTAATATTAAAGAAATGTTAATTATTATTGAACTGAAATTATTGATATATAATATGTAGATAAAAATGCAGAAAATTTAGTCACTACAGTCTATTCCTATACTATATCATTCTGATATAACTAAATTCAAAAAATATGGATAATTTGTGTGATTGTTTACTATTAATTAAAATTTAGTAATTGAAATTTACGCAGGCTACTAAATGTAGTGTCAAACAAAAAATACTGTTCAATATGTGCTATTGAATTATAATGTATATTTTACATTCAATGGACAAATACAAAACAGTTCATATTAAATATTTATATTTATTTATCAATTATTAAGGCATGTTTAGTTTTATACAATTGACTTAAGCGTATATTATTTATAGTATTTTTTTATAATATATAAATTGTTTAACAATGAAATGAGCTTTAGCTTAATAAAATTCGTTAATATTCGGTTAATATATTTTTTTAATATTTAGGTATTATATAAAGTAAAGATATATGACCTCATTAAATCACTTTTTACTTTTCTCTCACTTAATAATGCAGAAAATAAATAAATAACAATAGGCATAATGTAATGACAATAGGCATAGGCTTAAATGAATTTCATTAATTAGCAAAAAATTAAACGATAAGAAATTATTTTGTTTAATACAAATACAAAGACTTTCAATTTAATAAGAATCTTCATAGGAAAAATAAAGCGTTAAATCGTGATAATTATTTTTGTAATACCTTTAAAACGTAATAAAATATTAAATGATAACTAAAAAACTGTAATGATAGTAGAATAATCAACAATCATTATTTGCGATTTATTGATTTATAATATTATAAAATAAATATTGGATACAGCACTGGGCTAAGAAGTACTTAAAAATTTAATTAATTTTAATTTAATTAATTACTTAATTTTAAGTACTTTAAATTAATACAACTTTAAGTACTTTAAAGCGTTATTAAACGTCAAATTTTCATTACCTTTTATAATTCGGTCCCAGAATAAAAAGATTATTTAAAAAGCACGACAGATAATTAAAAAATAATATGATTAGAGAGATTATATAATAAACAATTAAACGGTAACTAAATTTTGATAAAAAATTACGCCTTGCTGGCATTTTCTTTAATTTTGAGTGCCTTTTTTCGTCTTCTATTAATAAAAGGGACGAAACACCACAAAGCTGCGCCGAAAACGAGTATAAAACCGAGTGTTACGAACAATGACTTATATGATTTAGTACGTTCATACCAAAAACCGCATATGGGAGGTCCAATCAATTGTAAAATGCCGTTCATAAATAAACTAATCCCGTATGATGACATCAAACGTTCCGTTCCGAGCATTTCCGTCATCACAAGTGCTGTGACACCCACATTAATGCCTGACGCAATCCCAAATATACAACAAAACGCACTAATTGCCGAATACGATGTCATTAGCGGAATTAGCGATAAACTTATACCGGACAGTAATAAACCGGTGATAAAGAAATATCGTTTTGGAGTCAACACTATATCCGATAGTGCTGATCCACCGATTCGCCCTACCAAATCGAGTGCCGAAATAATCGATAACAGATACGCGCCTAGAGTCTTATCGAAACCACATTCTTCGGCGTACGACGGCACTAACATAATAAAATTCGTATACGATATAGCACACGTGCAGTTAGAAATTAAAATAACCAAATAAATCGGATCTTTTAGGAGTTGTATATCAAAATATTTATTAGGTTCCTTTTTAGTATCATCTTCTTTAGATTTCTTGCATCCACAGCAATAAGTGATTGGCGCGAGGCTATCAGTTACAGATTTAAGACTAAATTGTGATGCAAATTCACTTGGTTTTTCAAACGCTGATAAAGTGGATCCATGAAAAGGCGTGGACATATATTGAAAACTTGATGTGGAAGGACTTCGCTTAGGAGTTTTGGGTACTGCCAATTTTTTTCCGAATGCTTCAGTAGAATTAACTCGACTCGTCTTCCCTTCAGGCACAGATTCCAACAACGACGGATTACTTGGCAAGTGATTAGAAATCTTGCTTGATATATGTTGTAGACCATGTTTTGAGGAGACGGGTGTAGAAATTTTACGACTTCGTGTAGTTTCCGCGTGTGTTACTAAAGCTGCGCTGGCTGATCTCGCGAAATTAGGTGATTTTTCGTCTAAAGTTGCTGTTGATTTTTGTTTATGTATCGGTGGGGAGCCATTGTGATATTTATCTGAATTTTCTTCGGGAGTTAGTATCACCCTTGGGTTGGTATCATCTAGTTCGCTAGGTTCCTCTTCCTCAATAAAAGGTTCCAACTGAAATAAGTATTACGATATATTATAAATACAAAGTTAAAAAAAAATCATTAAAATATTTTTATCTACGGCAACATTTATTATATAAATAAAAACTAAACTCATATTTTAAATATATAAATAAAAGGTAAATTAAAAACTAAAATATTTATTTGCCTTCGGAAACACCAGCTTATCTTCGTGCATGCGGCTCTAAAACGAAGTTTATGCCTTGAAGACATTGCTATTTTTAAGATTTTATTTGTGCATAAACAACAACATTTTTTTAAATGTCGATAATATCTGCAGATCGTTGAAAGAATATGCCCTTTTGTTTTTTTTATATGGAAAAAATATTAGAAATCTAAAAATGTCCAGACAAAACAAAATTAGGTTGCCACTTAAAAAATAAAACAACAATGTTGTAATAAAATACACATTTATTATTTACACAAAAATTCACAGTAACCATCATCATTTAAATAATAAAATACAGTGATTGGCATGCGAGATAAAAAAAAATATCTAAACGATTTAAATATATCGATTTCGAACTAAAATATTATATATTATATACTTTTGAGGCTGTCGTGGAGCAGTGGTACAAGTGGGTGAGAGTAAACGGGTCGGTTATGGGTTCCATTATAAATATTTAATATTATCATTACCTTGCTGTGCTTCGTAACAATACAAAGCGCGGTCTTGAATTTCGCCACTCAGCGCGCAATGTCTCGAAAAATATATTTTATATAATATAATAATAAAACATAGATACAAACTTATATATTATATAAAGACATCACAAAATTTTGTGATGAAAAGTTACAAGTAATATTTTCCAAATTCTATAATAATATACCTATATTTTTCACACATTCAATACGAATAAGGAATGAAAATGGAATGAAAGGGATAAAATTTATGAATTTGTGCCATATTTATATTAAAAATTACAAAAGAAAACGTGTTCAATTTGATAAATTGAATTGAAATATCCATAATATACTTTATAATTAACCAATATTAAAATAATAATTTCTAACAATTATGTTGAAAAATATTTCCGTATCGGAATAACATAATTCTTATATTAAGATTTGGAAAAAAATTATGAAACAGCTGTAAGTGTCCCTATAAAGAAAAATATACCAAAAAAACAGACAACTGTTTGTAATTTCTAATTGTGCTAATACTAAAAATATATATGTAATAAATTTTTCTAAGTCTTATAGACTTAAATGTTACTAATAATGAACGGTTTTTTTTATTCATTCATATTTTAACAGTATCTTATCAAATTAATAAAAGGTTGTATATAAAATTAATAGGCAACGAGATGAAAATATTTTAAAAAAACTAACTGACTTCAAATAGTAAACTACCGTTACTTTGTCATGGATCCCATAATCAGATCCTAACCAAATTCTCATCAAACTACCCTTGAAGTATTCTAATAAAAAAAGAATAATTGAAATCAGTAAGCGTGATATTGAGTTGTTCGTCCAATCGTCGCGCACGTACGTAATGCGATCTTAAGACTTGTGACTTTCTCAAGGATAAAACTGGGAGAACTGGACCAAATTAAAATGGGAACACACGATAAACCAGTTTTCAACAAAAGCTTCACAAAATCGGTTCGCATAATCCAAAGTTCTGAGGTAACAAACATTAAAAAAATGTAGTTGAATGATATCCTCCTCCTTTTACAGAAGTCGGTTAAAAAGGAAAAATATTTGTTACACACACATAATTCGGATATTTCTAACAATTTACTAATATGTACTGTACTATATTTAATCTATATATCTATTTAACATAAAAAAAAAACTATATAAATTTACAATTAAAATAAAAAAGTAAAAACTATATGTGAAATATAAAAAATAGATTTATCTTTTGGTATTTATATAATGGTAACATTGAACACAAAAAAAAGCAGCGATGCAGCAGACCAGCAATAATAATAGGAACAAGGTATTAAAAATATTTTTGTACTTTTCTACAGCTCAATTACCATACAGATAAAAATTATGAATACAATATATTCTTTGTAATCTGTATTATTATTAAATATATGATATGTATCTGTTGTGTCATTTAAGGCTGTTTATGTAGAATATGGTACTGGAAGCTATATTTATTGTAAAGAAAAAATATATAAATTTGTAAAAAAACATTATATAGCCGTTAAAAGATTAAACAAACATTTAAATTTATAAATACATAGGTACTGATAGAAATATTTCCAACTTATTAAATTATATATAAGTTACAAGTTTTGATATGGCGGACTTTTGAACGTATAATTTACTTAACTCAGTCACTTGAACGGATGTTATGTACAGGGGCGAATTTATAAATAAAATATTTAAATACAATTTAATTTTCAAAAATATAACTAAATAAGCTTTTAAAAGTACAAGAAACTTTAATAAAAAGAGCAACAATTAAAGCCGTCCAGGAAAAAAAATCAACTTAATTCAAAATCATATTCCAAATTGGAAATGATAGAAAAATATATAATAATATTTTAAATTTTAAAACACCCTCGACTTTCTATAGACTATCCATAATAGATATCTGACTTAATTCCCTGGTACTTCATTATTTAAATTGGACAGAAACATCGGACGCATTACAAAATCACGCCTTTAGAGTCTGCGCGTTCATTTTCTTTTTTTTACGCCTATTTATAAATGGCATGAACAGCCAAAGCGACGCACCGCCTATGAAAATAAAACCAAAAGTAACAAACATGTGATTATAATTCTTATCGTGTTCAGCCCAAATTCCGCAAATCGGCGGTCCGATCAATTGCAAGAGACCGTTGACAAACAAACTTATTCCATACGACGACATCAATCTATCAACGCCCAAAATCTCAGCCATGACTAGAGTCGTCACACTGTTATTGACGCCCGACGCAAGCCCAAAAAATGCACAAAAAACGCTAATTGTTACGTACGTTTTTAAAAACGGTATTATTACTAAGCAAATGCCCGAAAATAGTAGACCGCCGACGAAAAAAAACGATTTTGGCATAAGATTTAGATCGCATAACGCCGATCCGCCTATACGTCCTACTAAATCCAAAGCTGATACCGTACTTAGTAGATAAGCACCTCTTGCTTTATCAAAACCTATAGTTTTAGCGTGATCTGGTAATAAAATTATGAAATTGGTGCACGAAATAGCTACGGTACTGCTCGATATTAAAATTACCAAATAAGTAGGATCAGTCAGTAGAGATATGTCAAAAAACTTACTAGGTTCCTTTTTTTCTTTCTGTTTACAACAAAAGCAACAATATGCAACATCAGCTACACTCTCCGTGACCGATTTAAGTGAAAATTGGGACGCAAATTCATTTGGTTTGTCAAAAGCCGACAGTGTTGAGCCATGGAAAGGTGTAGAAACGTAAGCAAAACTAGATGTCGACATAGTTCTCTTAGGACCGAGTACACTAAGTCGCCTACCAAATGTTTCTTGCGAACCTAATTTCCCTATTGAAGTCGAACTTAAATTACTTTTGGCTATCGGCCTTGCGTTGGAAAGTTTGCGTTTCGACGCATTATATCTCAGATTTGATGACGAATTCATACAATTTTGACTGTTATGTATATGTGCTTGCGATAATTGTGGCGCTATTTCCTTTTGTCCTTCCGGCACGCCGTTTTGTTTGTCTGTCACTGCATAAGTCATGTCATAGGTGTCTAACGGTTCTTCTTCTTCGAACAGAATATCATCCTGT
Source organism: Heliconius ricini (assembly GCA_018231645.1). Classification (NCBI taxonomy): domain Eukaryota; kingdom Metazoa; phylum Arthropoda; class Insecta; order Lepidoptera; family Nymphalidae; genus Heliconius; species Heliconius ricini. The sequence continues at coordinate 3,046 of DVQM01002461.1, read as the reverse complement.
AAATAATATTATTGTTAATTATTCTACAACACTAACTAACTATATTACAGCTACCTCTACATTATATATATATACATAATATATATTACAAACAAGAAAACCCACAAAACTGTTAATTTATATTCCCATATATTAGTACCTAAGTCTACTTTCACACTACTATATATGTATAAACACTATAAAATTTATAATAAAAAATATTATTTAATTATATAGCAAAGGCATGTTTATCTCCAAAAAATAAAATTAAAAAATCAACGTTCATTATACATTCGACCGTCAATCAACCAATCAGTCAAATGTCTAATATTTTTATTTAATAAAAAAGTATTCCATATCCACAGATTAATAAATTTTACATTATCTGTTAAAAAAGCCATAAAAATACTAACTATTTTTAATATCACAAAAAGCCATCATCATACAAAAATGGCTACATTAAAAAAAATGTTAGAAGCCTATGTATAATCTACAACACATACATAATCACTTTCATTATAATCACTATGATCACATTGCATTTAATTACATAATAACGAGTGTATTATTTCTGATAATGAAACAAGTCTTTGTAGAAAGTGATTACTCCGTGAATGAAGGAATGAAGTAAAGTAGCGTGCAAAGCGTATGTATGTTAGAAAATATACGTATAAATGAAAATAAATACACATAAAAATGATATAAAATGACGATATGTTTAAATTAGTGGTACCAATTATAATATCATTTTGAAATTTTGAAACAAAAAAAGCTTATTTTATTATAATTATAAATAGTTTTTTTTTTATTATCCGGCATTAATTTATTTATTTAAATTAGGAAATGTAAATAGTAAATAATTTATCAAATCTGTAATTTCGCAAAAAAAAAACTTGAAATACGAAAAATAAACCATAAAAACACTAACATTACCACTAAATTAAAATAATCACGAGTTAGTTTGTAAATAATAGTATATAGACCGAAAGTAACATTGACTTTGAAGGTGACAATATGAATGAAAACTATTTTGAATATTCAAAAATAATTAAGTTTTACTTGTTAATAAAATTTAATAAGTCGTTCAATCAATAAATTGATGCAATAATTGTCCAGTCAAATGATTGATCAATTAATCAATTGGGCATATCTATATGTATATTTTAATATAAATTCTGATATTGATAATCTTCTTTGTTTCAATTTTGACTGTAAACACAATCAATGGTCATAGATGCGATCCCCACCCAGGATATAAATTATTTTCACTGTGCCACTCTAACAACAGAAAGCTCGGCGTTGTGTATCCCACTCAGCACGCAACCTCTCAAGTTCGGAAAGTTAAGAACAGAATAGAGGATCTCGGAGGATATATTGAAGACCTTCAATATACGTTATAACAAATAAATAATTTACCATGTCCAAAATATTTCAATTAATTGACCAAACAAAAATTTTATCATTACCTTAATACAAAATGAAGATAATTATTAATAAATAGTTTTCATTTTAATGAAAGCAAGAAAAAATTGTAAACACATTGTACATATGTATCTTACTTGATGTTTCATCGATCGTGAAGACTCGGTTCATTTTCAAAAACACACACACACAAAAAAACGCGTTTTGATATATGCAAAAATAAAATTTCGAATTTATAAAAACAATATTTAATGTATAAACTGAATAAAAAAATATTTGTGTAAGTTTAAAAAACAATTCATACATCACATCTTTTTAATTGATATATAACGTATGCATTACAAAACTTGGATCACTCCATACAATTACTATTCGTATATATGAATATACTAATTAAAATATGCTACAAGTAACAAAAAATACTACCAAGAAAATATCGAGTTCAAAAATCAACGTTGTATAATTTGGCTATACTATAAACAATATTTGTAAGCGGGCGAAGCCGCGTTCGCTTGTATACTATAATACCCTGGTCTTACAAAAAGTTTGGATTTGTTAAAACCGTTTAAAACTTTATTTTAACCGTTTAATTTTAACTTTGTTTTTTTGTACACGACTTCTGTCAGTGATATCAGTCACTTTCAATACTGTCAGTGCAGTACTGTCAACGAGTCGTGGCACCTCTAAAGGGAGGGTTTCTGGAGTATTGGGCATTGTACACTTGCGCGGAAAAATTAATCTAAAATAAGAAAAAAATCCTAGCATCCAATTTGTGCAGTCATCTACAGCTAACTTCAGGGCGGCCACGACTCGGCTACCATACCATAATGACAGTTCGAACAGTACTATAAATACTGAAGTAACTAACAGTGGCTGACACTTAACATAAAACATCTTACCTGATTCCCATCATCATCTTCCTGCACTTCCTTATACTTCTTCACCATGTGCTCCTCCACGGGCTGGAACAGTAACGCGGCAGCCCACACGTTCAGCATTATACCGCCTAGTATTAATACTGTTCCTCTGTTATGAAAGGAATTGGATATATTTAGATTCATATGCCATTTTTTCTGTAACATATAACATAGCATGATGCCAGTAGTGGCGCAGAGGCACAAGCGTGTGACTGGAAACGCGACCGGTTGTGGGTTCGATTCCCACTCGGAAGGTTAAGCGCGGATTTTCCTCCAGGACTTCTTCCAGGATTCGGCAGAAAGAGAGGAGCGAAGTCTACCTTTGCCTTCAAAAAAATGTAAAGAAAGTGTGGACTACGTGTTTGTGTGATTAACAGTAAAGAAAATACATCAGTCGCTGTGAGACATCGTTCGGTTCGAAGGAGTAGGAAGAAATTATTTTTATTTCCTCGCATCAGTATGGAAAAATGTGACATCGAATTTAGCACTTTACAACACAACACTATACGAAACGAATATTAATAATTTTGTGCATAAAGGATATACTAATAAAATAGGCTACATCCGAAAGATAGTTGGTTCACATACACTCGCCGAGCGCACTGTAACACTCACTTGTAGCCGTAGGTCTCCAGCAGCAGCCTCAGGACGGGCGGCAGTATGATGCTGCCGAAGGCGGAGCCGGACATGCAGATGCCGTTGGCGAGCCCGCGCAGGCGCACGAAGTA
>DVQM01002460.1:0-10061 GCA_018231645.1 Heliconius ricini | reverse complement strand
AGTTTCTTGCCGGCTCTTCTCAGCAGAATTGCCTTCCGAACCGGTGGTAGCTTTTATCTGTCTATATGTTCATTTGACGATTCAAAAGTGCTTGCTTATAAGAGTTTATTTGAATAAAGAATATTTTGAATTTGAATTTGATACGCACTTATGATTTATTTTAAATTTGCCTGGAATTTTAAAACTTTCCGTTTTTGATCCGTTTTCAGAGATATAGCGTGTGTGATGGCGTTGTTCAACTCCGGCTTGCATTGGGCACATCTATATAGATTTTACTACGTCGCAAAATTCGTTTGTATCTGTTATTAAAATTACCTCGGGCACATAAAATACGTTTTGTGTCATAAACTTTCAGGCCCGTATCTATAAACCGCTATCAACTCCGAGAGAGGTTTTTTGATAGCGTTTTCATTTATCAAGTTCAATATATGAAAGATCTCAAAATCGATCTCAGAGCTTGCAGCGATTTTTAAAAACAGCCCGTATATATAAATCTTCCGAGATCAGCTTTGAGATATTTCCTATATATTAAAATTTAAAAATATAACTTTGCAAGTTATTATAAAGTTAAAAAGATATCATAGAAATATTCAATGGATAGTCCCATTTGTAGATAGATTTCCTCATGATGACAGCAAACGGGTATTTTTTTACATATAAAATGAAGAATATAGTAATCACCACTCATAATTGCGACTTATATTACAATAAAATGCTAAATATTCATAATTATTAATACTTCGTCGGTTTCGTTATTTTAAGTATACTTGGCAGTATTTTTATATGTGACTCCACATATACTTAGATTTTTTTTTTATATTAACAATAATAACTAAATGTCTAACAATAAAGCTTTGTAGCTGGTAGCCTTTTTTTATTGTATGTGTTACATAATGGTCATACAACACCTTATACTACTTTTCGTTTATTGATTTTTCTTTTCACGGTGCTTAACGCTGTATCCTGCATATGTTTTTGTTAATACACTTTGTTACATAACCCCTATAGATACATATTTATAAAAACATTGAAATGAGAGTCCAATAATTGATACAATAAACGGATATACCAATTTTATACAAAAATATAGCGTGTTCTTGAATAATTAAATGGAAAAAGTAATCGGGGAACTAATTATGGGTGTTTATAACAAGATTGTGTTTATTAATCCTCGTCCCCAACTTTGTTTTCATGTACTTTAAGATGTGAAATACAATGGAATTTTTTTTCGTTCTCGCCGGAATTTTGAGAAGTCTTAGTGTTCCCCTACCCTCTAACCATTATATTTATCTAAGTTCAGTAGTATTATGTACGTTAATATAATAACGGTAGAGTTTTGTGTACGACTGATATCTATTATTGAGCAGTTACTGAGAAGGAACCGTAGAGTTAAATGTAAGTCGAGTTATGTCTATTGTTGAGCAGTTACTGAAAAGTAACGGAAGAGTTTAATCTAAATCGACCTATCTGTATTAATGAGAATCAAACCTACTACCACGGCTTTTGTTACGGTCAGATAGCCTTAGTTTAACTATACAATTTTTCTATTTTCCTAGTTATCAATAATCGCGTGTTATTTCTTAATACGATTTTTTTCTAACGATTAAGCAATTAAAAATATATCATTAATTTGTATATAATTACAGTTTAAAGGGGTCGGTCGTTCAGATGACTTTAATTTTGTGTAATTATATTGTCTATTGTTTTTTATGTTGAATGTCACGTGGTAAGCGTGTACTACATGCCTTGTATGACAAAGGTTATGGATTTGATCGGATTTGATTAGTTAGGATAACTCTAGTTGATATAATATAACTATTTTTATTTTGTATTTGAGTTTGGTTGTACTACGCGTAGGCAGAGGAAACTTAGTGTTAGAACCCACTTTCCGGCTAAATTTCGAGACATTGTACACTGAGTTGAGGAACTCAATGCCTTTGTTTATTTCAATGCCACTTGCGACTTTCTCACTCTTATAACAATATCTTGTGTTACAACAGTGTGAAATTGAAAATAATTGTATCCCCCGAAATGTAATCGATCCCACAGTTTGCTCTTTTAAGAAAATATGCTGATAAAAAAATGTGAGGTTTGCTCAATCAATACTTGTTATACTTATTCCTGAATAGCAAGGTAGACAAAAAGGACCTAATGTCAAGACACTTTATTAACCAAGATTTTTTCTTCGAATTTAAGATATTACATATAGTATGATCGAACCTAACAACATGCTTTGTCTTGTTAGGAATTATAGTGTTTACAATATAAACATAAATTATATTTTATTAAAGATCAATGTATAAGTTGGGAACATACGTATCTTAAATGGGGAATGGAGCATGTTAACATTAGGTTCAGAGGTTCCCTCTGCGTACACACACAGTGTTATGCTATTTATGAAAATAAATGTATAAATATTTTATTCGATAGATTTGGATCTTCTTCTAACGTTTTTCTGCTGTGACAAAAGTACTGAAGTATCAAAACAAGTACTGGATTTACATTACACTTTGCGTACTTTGTTTGTCCCTCTCTTCAAAGACCGAGCGGTCGATCAGAAAATTCTTAGCATATTGAATACAGTGTGAGTATTTTAATATATTAGGTGCAATTCGCTTTTTTTCAGATATACTGGGGTAGGTAGAGAGAACGCAGTGTTGAAAAACTCCGTTCTCAAAATTCCGCCGAGTATTCGAGATATTGCGTGTTGAGACTTCTGTCTCCGTCCCATCTCACGCCTTGTTTTATTACCGGAACGAGGAAATGTAAATAATTATATAATCCTTACGTGTGGTAATTGAACCTACAACCGTCGTGTTCATAGTGACGTTATGGTCATTTTAACAAAATTTTGCTGCACCATAGTGTTTTCAACAATGAAGACTAGACTATATAAGATCTTTGTTATAGTAATATATTAATTCTTTTGTATGTACATAAATTGTCGTTCTTTAGACTTACGAGTAGTCTGTGGAAACTTAATTGAAATATGTAAAAAAAATGTGCGTTATAAGTTAATATTTAATGTACTGTAAGTTTCCCTTAAAATAAAATATATTTTTCAGACTAATGGCGCCCCTCACAATGCCAACAATACATGGATATAGAGCAATCTACTGTCGATTATTAGATACAGATATTAGAAAATTTATTTTTCCGGATGTGATTCGGACATTTATGATGACTTTTGATTTATGGCAATATGAAGAAGGCACATGGCCTGGGTAAGATCTTGGCCCCTTTTTTTTACGTTCATACTGTACCTCGCATATAATAGGTAAGCATAAGGAACTTACCTAAAAATAATTATGGATACGTATATATATTGTAATGATTTGATTGGTTGACTATTCGGAGCACTTATAACCGTAACTTTAATATCCCGTAGGTGGAACTGTGTATTGTGTTAATATTAAAATGACTGTGTAGCCATCTTTACGTGTATGCAAATTTGAGATTTTAGTTACTTGTTCAGCTTCAGAATATAATAGCATCCTACATATACCAGCGTAGGGTATCTAATGTGAAGTAGTTCCAATCCAATAAATATAATTTCGTTTCCCACTTTCAACAGAGGCATTGCGAATTGAGTGGCGGAACTCTACGCCATAAATGTCCGTTTATGCCTTTTCTTTTACTCAATGATGGTCTCAAGGCTACCATTTATTATTTTCTACTAATTTGTCTTTGAGTTAAAATAAAAAAAAAACTTCCTAATAACTACCTGACAGAAAAACTTTTTTAATGCTCTAAATCCTTTATAAACTTACATACGTACTACGATTACCTCTAAATCTTAACAGTGCAGTATAATATCATTTATAAATATATAATTTTTACGTAATTAAAGAACGTTAAACCTATTTAATTTATTTTGTTTTAGTTTCGTGATAATGATAGACATGGACCAAACTAGCATTGGTCATATAACCAGGTTGGATGTAATGACGGTACGACAGCTGTTATACTTTCTCCAGGTATATAAAAATAAAAAAAAAATTGTTATACTAAACATTACACAAGTGCATTAGCCAATTCATACCTTTCGCTAGGATATGTTTGACTATAGTTGCCTTGTTAAAAAAAACAAACACTTTGATATATATATTCGCTATTTTATATACATTTTGATATATATATATATATTTGCTATTTTATATACATTTTGATATATATATTTGCTATTTTATATACATTTTGATATATATATTTGCTATTTTATATACATTTTGATATATATATTCGCTATTTTATATACATTTTGATATATATATTCGCTTCGCACATAGCAGGGTAGGCAAAGGGAACCTAGTGTTAAGACCCTCCGTTTCCCATTTTCTGCCGAATTCTGGAGGCATTGCGTGCTAAGTGGCGGATCTTAATGCTTCATTCGATAGATATATTCGATATACAATACCTAAACAAAATCCATTTAAAAACAGTCAATTTTCATAATGATAATAACATTTATTCATTGTTTCTTTTGATTCATGTGCATTTTATACACATTATCATACTAGCCTTATAAAACACAAATAACAGAAATTTAAAATTACTTCAAGTAAAAATTAATTAATAATATTTTCTGGTTATGGCCCCTCTATTTTTTTTAATTTAATCTGTTTAAAAAAGATTTTTAGTCTGAGGTTATTTGAATTGAAATAATAAAAAAAACAACAATAAAAATAGATTATCAAAGAATATTAGCCAATTTTCTTTTAGAATGTTTTTTTTCAAAAAAAAAATCACAAATTCCCTAATGTCTGCTGAATATACCCATAGACCACTGTTGATCCGTCGATCGAGTTACACCTTATATATTTATGAGCCTTAATGTTTGATGAAATGAATACAATGGAGGCTGTCGTGGCGTAGGAGCACATGTGTTGCTGTAAGCGAGACGATTGTTTGTTCGATTCCCACTAGAGGAATGAAATTTTTAATATTTCCATTTACTCGCTCTGGCAAAGAAGCAAACCGTGGAGTTGAGTTATGGAACTTAAAATACCAATGCTTTGAGAGTTCAGGAGAAATTTAGGACCGGTTTTGTTTTAACACCAGGTTCTCAGGTTCCCTCTGCCTACCATGCTACATCTACGGGACATGTGTGAAGCTACATAAAAACTGTCCGGTCCAAACAAAATAATATACACGTGTATATATGAAGTAATATACATATATATATATTACCATTTGTAATTTAAATCATTTTGGTATTTTTTACAGGAATGTATGTTAATAAAACTTAAAGAAGTACATTTTTTAAATGCACCGCCGTTCATGGACAAACTGATGATGCTTCTCAAACCTTTCATGAAGAAGGCTCTGTTGGACATTATAATTATTCATGAGCGTGGTTCCCAAACGTTGTATAAATATGTAACTTTGAAGTCGTTACCCAAAGAATTTGGTGGTGAATATAAGGACCATGTTACTTTACGAGGTATTCCACAATAATAATAATTTTGACGAAAATAAGTGGGGTTGGGTTCCACTGTACAGTCAATTATAAAATATCTCAAAAGTGGGCAATAGAGTGTCTCAACACTAGCATATTTCTCAATATGTACAATAAATTACATTTGAGGTCAGTGTCACAAGTGCGTTTGTGGGTTCGATTTCCACTTGGGAGAGTGAAATATATATTATTCTGTGACAACGAGGCAAAATGCGCATTTAATTCCGCCACCCTACACTCTATGCCAGACCATCACGGAAAGTGGAGAACGTAGTGTCTTAACACTAGGTTTTAAGGTTCCCTTTGTCTACCTTTAATATGTGGGGGATACAACATGAAACTAAAAAAAACCATATTAGTTACATTATTTGTACAAATCTGGTTAAGTGTTAATAATCTGTTAAAATCTTTCAGATGAGATAATACATCGTATAGAAGCTAACAAACAGTTCTTCAAAGAGGAAAATCTCCGTCGTGTCAACGAGACACTGCGGCCTGGCGGTAAAAAAACTGTAGAAGATTTATTTGGTATACAGGGTAGCTTCAAGAAATTGGATATTGATTGAAATCAACTTAAATTACTTTTGTACTATGTATTTAACTTTTTTATTATATATTTTAATCTTTTTGGTGGTAATTTTATGAAATTTCAATGAAGTGAATGGAGTGTCTTAACACTTATCTTTTTTGCTTATAATTTAAAATGAAAATTTATAGGAGAATATTGGAGCATTTGGTGTCTAATAGAATAAAAATAACACTAGAAGTATAATATCCAGAAGGTCAATTATCATTTTTTAAAAAAAATATATATTATAAATACGAAATTTAAATATATTTTTCTGTTTGTGAGTTTTATTTATTTTTAGTATTTTGTATCTGTACTCAATTTACGTAGGGTTTTTTTACATACTATAAAAAGTACATGAGAAATGTCATATATTTATTAAGAACTACGATTCTTCAGTAAAGTAATTAAGGGGATATTGTACGAATAAATAATTTTATTTACTCAAATAGTTTTATGTGAAACATTCATTTTTTAAACGGAAATATAAAATATATTATTATTATTTTTAGCTTCACGGCCGTACTTCGCACATAGTAGGGTATGTAGAGGAAACCTGGGTACCTAGTGTTGGGACACACTGCCTGGGTACCAACACTAGGTACCCAGGTTCCTCTCTGCATAACAAACGCACAGACAAACAGACTAGGCTAAACAGTAGTTTCGGTTTTACTACATTAATAAAGGTACCCAATAACATTTTTACTTATATATCTTCCAGACACCGATCCGTTCTATTTTACTATAAGTATAGATAGATGATTGTCTGGAAGATATTATTTTTTAGTCGTAGGGTTCACTAAAAGTGATATCTTCTCAATATATTAGGTAATGTTAATGTTGAGTTTTATATTGCTTTGTGTTATCATATTTTGTGACACCATTCTCTGTTTTCGTTTGTCATCGATTTTCAGATATTAGAGACTGTATAAGCTTATTAGCTAACTCCTTCGAGTGCTTAAGAGAACGCCCTTACCGCCGTCAGCATCCTCATAAGCAGCCACGTAGTGCTTGCAAATTTTTCAAGTTGGAAAAAAAAGGAATACTAATAAGCTAATATCTTTTTTACTTTTAGTATAAATATTTTTTTTTCTGGAGATTGAACCTACAATCGAACCCGAACCTCGCAATAAAATTGATATAATTTTGCACATTTTATTTAAAAGCATACTCAATTACTATATTTCAAATACTATATAAACATGTGTTATATTTACACGTTATTACAGGATACTTATTATCGGTCCATCGCCTAGAAAAATGATTTCTGTACTATAGTAAAACAGTAAACGGAAGTGTGTTTGTACAATTCATATTTTTACGCGAAAATACTTCAGGGTAATATAAAAATGATAACAAAACACGAATCTCCGAAACAGCTGAAGTGAAAACCTCTTTTGAGATATTTCTCACTGATCAATAGAGGGTGTTATGAACCAACAAATACATTTCTTTTTATGCCTGAAATCTCGCGGGATAGGGACTTATGTGGAAGAAACGACGCTTGGAAAGCACGTATCTGGATAAAAATGAATAAACTAAAATCAAATGAAGTTCCAAAAATGGCTAAAATTAAGTTTTATTAAATGTGTAAGAGTATAAATCATATTAAAATACCCAACCAGTTTTCCCAAAATACACTCAAATAATATTTAAAAAAAGGCGGGCGAAGCCGCTCAGGGGCCGCTAGTCAAAAATAAATAGATACTACCATTGTTAAAGTGCATATACAACCCATGAAATATAAAAAAATATGATATGCCTTAAAATCTTCTTAATACACTTGAAATAAGGTTTGTTTTTGTTCATATCTCGTAAAATTTTGTAACATTTGTAACACTGTACGTTGTTATTTTTTCATAGTATATAAAGCGTATTTGAAAATGTTCAAATTATTATGTACACCATGAAGCTCCTCTCGTTGTTTGTTGCTATCATGGCGATTATATTTGTCGGTGTTGTAAGTATTTATTTTTATTATCTTTTTCAACTTCACGCTGTATCCTGCATGTAGCAGGATAGGCAAAGGGTGCTAGTATTAAGACACTCCGCTCCCCACTTTCCGCGGAATTCTGGAGGCATTGCGCGTTGAGCGGCGGAACTCGTTCATAGACTTAGATTGCCTTTTACCGTATAGCGGGGTAGGCAGAGGGAGCACAGTGTTAATACACTCCGTTACGGACACACCGTCCAATTATCGATATACAATGTCACAAATATCGAATGTCACGCTTTGTTTTCTTGGCAAGTCTGCCAACTCAAAAGACTAAAGTTATAGCTGAGTGAATAAAACAGTTATTTTCTAGTAATTTTGTTCAATAAAATACTTGATATTAATATAACATTTTTATCTACGAACCGATTGAAACAAAAAAACGCAAGATTTTATAAGGGAAAATGCATTTAAATCTGTTTAGCTGTTTCTGAGAGTACCGTGCGTTAATGCAGAATGTATAGATAGATGATAATTCATTGTGTATGATGTATGCAATCAAAAGTTAGCATAATTTGATGAATCTGAAATGAACCTTTCATACTATATTTTTTTTGTTTTTCACTACGATTTCTGGGTAGGTATTTATTTTACACGCAATGAATGAAAAACTGGAGGGCGGATATAAGAGTCATCTTTTACTTTGTTGCTATGCTTATCTTAAAATAAATATATTAACTACCCCCATACTATCCCATTTTTATTTTTAGAGCGGGATGAGAATTGTCCCAGATGCCGGGATAAAAGGGAATCGCGATGCCGCGGGATGTAGCGGCGGGCGTCCACCGCCGCCACCTCCACCTACCAGTACGTTTACGTATTAACAATATAACATGCAAGACAACATAACATAAAAAATATGCAGTGCAAAGGAGGGCACAATAGTGCCCCTGCCCTCTGCTTACTCTGCTGTCTGCGGGATACAGCGTGAAGCCGATTTATTATTTACTTTATAAAACGTTAGGAAGAGGAAATTTAAAAAAATCTTGTTAAGACACTCCGTTCCCCATTATCTGCCTATCTGCATTACGTGTTTAGTTGTGGAGCTCAACGCCGGGCTTCTGCTTTGGTGCCAGAGCGAAGAAATTAAAACATTAAGAATTAATAATTCATTTCTCCGAGTGGGGATCGAAGCCACAGCCGTCACACTCTTGTGCATATTGTACCTACATAGGCACTTGTACAATTATAAGCAATTTATGTAAACATTTAGTATAATTTAGATTTATTTAAATATAACATTAAGACCGACGACTGACTTAAGTCGGTTCCCCGGTCCCCGGTACCCAATTACCCAACGGGATTCAAAGTGGTAAGCATTAGAGGAAGCCTTTGTCCAGGTATGGACTTTAAAAGGCTGATGGATGGATGATCAAAATAACCTTAAACAGCCGATCTTATAAAAAGCTTGTAAATTTTAAATAAATAAATAAATCACAAATATTATTTTACAAAAACATGGACGTGGATTTTTGACAAATTTTATATGGAATTTTTGTTTCTTTAATATATTTACAATTATTTTTTTATATTAACATTTTTGAATTTACTTTTATAATGATTTTTCTTATTTTTTCTCACATTACAGACAGCACCAGCTAATTGGATGAGGAGAAGAATTCAAGTTTAGAGCACCATTGTTTGCACGTTTAAATTGGCACTGAATAAAAATATGCAAGATACTTGATATTTTATTGATGATCTCCTAGTCTTATAACATCTATAAGTATAAGCTTCACGCTGTATCCCTGTAACATTGTAAGCAGAAAGAACCTAGTGTTAAAGCACTCCGTCCCCTTGCGTTGCCATGTACTCGAAACATTGCGTATCGAGTTGTCCCTTATCTGAAACAATATATTTTGTGCTAAACAATTTTGGTAGTTCAAAATATTGATATAAGAATAACATATAATAAGGTCGTATTGGATCGGCATCTATACATAGAAGATATATAAGAAAAAATGTTATTGTCGTACCTTCATTAATGTAAAGAGGCCAGTCGTGGCGCAGTGGCACAAAGTGTGACTGTAAAACCGATTGGT
>DVQM01002459.1:0-10065 GCA_018231645.1 Heliconius ricini | reverse complement strand
CACTCATTCGTTCGACGTGCCCAAGCCAGCTGAGCACGTTCTTCTTCATTCTCACTGTGATATCCTCGCTAGTACATGCTACTCTGTGTTCATTGCAGATTCGATCAGCTAATAGTGGTGATGCGATCTCTTCGTAGGATATTGCGGAGACATATCCTACGAAGAGATCGCATCTCCACGGCATCCATTTTTCTTTCATTCTTCTTTCGTAATACCCACGTTTTGCTGCCGTATAACAGTGTCAGTACCAAAACTAAATTGTGTACAGCCAAACGCGCACTTGTACTGATACCGTTTCGCCGTCTCATCAGTGCAGCTAAGGCTCCGTTAACCTTGTTACCGGCAGCAACACGCCTTTCCACACCCATCTCGTATCTTCCATCTCCACTGAACATACTTCCCAAGTATACCAATTTATTCACTTGTTCTAACATCTTACCATTTACCCTGATCTTGCATTCCATCCTTTCTTCATCTCGTTCATAAACCAGAACTTTTGTCTTATTCGTATTCAGATTTAAGCCATTATTTTCACACCCTTTTTTCAGAGTACAGCAGGCAATTCACATTTAAGTCACCTACTTTCACTCCCATATCATATTGTATCACTTCTTGGAGAAAATAAAAGAATTTACTTATAATACTGTAACTACTAGACAAAATAATAAGTTCGGTTTGTTGTATTTTTTTTATTATATCTTCGAAACAATCTAAAACAATATGCAAATTATAAGAAAATAAATATATTTTGTATGAAGAACATGATGATTAAAAGTAATAAAACTACTTTTTATACAGACAGTTTGTTAATTTCTTCTGTTAAATTAACAGCAACAAATTTTTTAGTTAAGCGAAGCAACTTGCATATATTTGGGTCAGAAACAAATTTGCAAATATAAATATCTTTATTATCTGTATCATCTTCTAGACGCCTTAAAACTTCTTTTACATGTTCCATATGTTGAGGAGCTCCTTCCTCTTCAGTTAATGTAAAGTACCACGGTAGGCATATATTTAACACGTTACATATAACCGATTGACTGACGGCATACGCAAGGTTAGGTTCTGGCTCCAGCTCAATTTTTACCTCCTTTACAATTTCTTCCTCTTCCTGTAATTTTTCTGATGTTTCAATATCTTTTTCACATGGCTTACAAATATATGTAGATTGTACATCAGTAGTAGATGGTGATATCTTAGTATTTGTAATACTTTTCTGGGCTTTGGGTGTACGAGCACTTTCATTTTTTTTAGTTTTCACACCAGTTTTGCTTTTTCTACCTTTCTTGTCTACTTCCGGTATAGTTTCAGTATACTCTAGTTCTACAACAGTAATGCCTTCGCATATATTTAGCACATTTATAAGTAACTTTTCCAAAAAATAGATTGCACATTTTTTAGCACAAGCTAGGCATTCATCTTTATACTTTTTGTCTTTAATTAATTTACAAATGACTTCTTCACATTCTTCAATTAAATAACATAACTGTTTTCCAATAGCCATCGACAAAGCCATTATAAAACCTTCAATTGGATTTGATCCCTTGCAAAATGCTAACAAAAAAGCGGAATAATTCATCAAATTTTCACCAGATTCAAATAATTCAAATAGGAAATGTTTCGTCAAAATATTCCTTAATTTACTGCTTCTATCTTTAACATCTATATACTTTTCAAACCAAAGTGTTTCCTCGATAAATTTATCCCTAGAAATCAACTCTGTAGAATCAATATCCTCACAGCGGAATTTCTTGCGAAGGAATAACAACTCGTCTAATGTAGGAAATGGAATATTTAAGCAATATATTAAAAAATCTCGCCAATCAACGAACGATGTCTCCCCAAATAATAAGAATACTAATTTAGATACTTGCTCAGGATTAACACGCTTCCAAGCTTCAGGAAACATAGGTCCAGCACACGACTCTCTACCGAAAAATATAAAGTCTTGTATCAGATATATAAATGATTCTTGTAGAGCGATACCTGTCGGCGCTAATATTTTGAAGTGATCGCGTAATCTAGCTAGCTGGCTTATTTTAAATTCACTGACAACAAAATCTTTCGTTACAATACTGTCTTTTTCTAACCGTAATTCAGAATATTGTAACATATTTGGATCAATGAGTAATAAATCATCCTCTAAAGTAAGACTTTCTGGAACTCGTTTACCGTTTTCAACAGCAATTTGCAAGTACTTACATAAACGATCAACTGACCTAATTTCATTTAAATAATAATTATTTATATCATTCTGTATATCTGAGAATGCCTTGCATATATTATCATTAAACATTTTCATGTCTTTATAACATTTATATTGTAAAACAAGCATACGTAAACTTGCCCTAAACATTTCTCCATTTATACCCATCGTCCATTCTTCTATACATTTCAAAGCCTTACTCTTAAAGTCTTCTTCCGAGCTAATTGACTCTTCTGAAGTATTTCCTTCCTTTTTCTTTGCAGATGGCACTATTTTGGCTATTTCACTATATTCTCTACTTATTAGCGATCTGTATGAATCATTTATATCTTTGATTATTTTCAGAGCAAATTTTACGTTATTTTCAATAATCATGTTAAAGGGATTGTTACTATAATCTACCTCAATATTTTTCATTTGCATATCTTGAAAATAATTTTTCAATTGTTTAAATATTTTATCTTCTCCTCCTTTTTTAGTACCACATGTCTCATCAGACTCTCTTAATATTTTTGTAAGTTCTTTAGATACTAATCTATCACTAGGAGGAGATCTCTTTAACATAATGAAATAGAAATCATGCAAAATTTGATACGTTAAAATAAATCTGTAAATAAAATGCAAGTGTTTCAATTGTTGTAACACAAAATAATTATACAAATTTTAATTTAACAATTTAAAACAGCATACCTATTTAATTCAGTCTGCATACACGAAATGTAAGTATTAGCCATTAAAGTCAATTCTTCCATCGTCCAGTTCTCACAAATAAGGGCCTTTTTTTGTTGTTCTGCAAAAATTTTTCTTTCATCGCAGATTTTGAACAAGTTGTCTTGCAGTTCTTTTATTCTGCAATGCCATTCATTTTTGGTCAAATGGATATCACGCCAATCATTTTCGAAATCATTATATTCCCTCTGAAATCTACTAACTAAATCTTGTTTACGAGATGGAAGTGTAATAATTTGCTCCATTTTATCTCTAATGAATCTAACATACGGTATAATGCAATTAATTTGCAATCTCTTTGCAAAGAATAATTGTTGGATATCTTTTACATAGTTTTTTTCTATTTCTTCCCAACAAGTGGATAGTGCCATTCCAATATCTTCAGGAACCGGTATGTCACCATATATCCAATCTTCCTCTCCTGCTAATAATTTAATTTCAATTGAAGTAGTTGTTATTGTCGACACTTTATCTTCATTTTCCTGTTCATTCATTTCAAATAATATTTCCTCTTGGAAAATTGTTGATGAGTCAGGTTCTTTTACAATTTTCAGTTCGTTTGAAAATGATAAACGACTTTGTTTTGAGCTACGACGTAGTATATCTTTTGATTTTCCATTAGAACCTTCTGGCTTTATCAGTTTTGATTTAGCCCGCTTGTCATCAGAAGAGGGGAAATCAAGAGTGCTCAATACATTTTCTCCAAAAAGTTTGTCAGTTGATTTCAAATGCATAGTATAGTCCCCAATAATATATTTGCATAACAACGCAAGCTGATATTTTTCTATTACCTCATAATACATACTGTAATTTATTCCCATTATTGCGTAAAATCTATCAATAAGTTCAGAATTTTCATGAGTCAAATACCATATGAAAAATTCTTTAAGAATATCTTCAGATTCTTGCAACTTTAGATAACATGTAAAATAACTGGAGAAAGGTATGTAATTTTGTTTTTTATGTGGATCATTTACAAGATTTGATATTCTTAGTTCTTTATATTCATCTTTCTCTTTCTTCATATGTTTTATAATACTTTCTTCAAGATAAATATCGTCTTGGCCTTCTAGTTCACTTTCGTCAGGAGGTGCTAGTCCTGTAAAAGTTTCTTCTAAAATTTGCGCTTCGCGATACGAGTTAGGGTAATTAACGATAACAAATCCATTTATGTCTTCCTGTCCTTTTATATATTCAACAATAATGGCACAAATCAAATGATCAGTGAGTGAATCACCAAAATTCAAGCATTCATAAGCATATCGTCCAAGATTTGCAGATTCAGATAAACTTATATCTTCTTCAGGAATCGTTTTTGGAGTTTGTGTTTGTTTAACGTTAGCAATCAATTGACCCGATGTAACTGTTGCGCTAAGATCATTATTTTTGTTTAATAATTCGTCGTCAGATTTCATTAGTTTTATCATATTTTTATCCTCTTCCTGAGCTACGGCAATGAATTTATCATAAGACAGTTCAATATCTGTACATCCAATCATTTCGGACTTGAATTTTCTAAGACAATAATTAATAGCACATTCTAATCGTACAACATGAATTTTTTTGGCAAGTAATAGAGTTTGCATAGCTGTTGCTACCAGCTTATCTGGAATGCCACGTACAATAGCTTTTGACGAGAAATTGGGCAAATTTGCAGGCAGTCGTTGTGGTGGGTAAGGGTACTTAATTTTAAGTAAAGTATGAACTACATGACCTAGTATATGTGCACCTAATTGTTCATACTTTCTTTCTTCAGATTCAGGGTCATAGTTAGGTATTAAAGAATCTAGAGTCCATGGATATAAGTAATTATGATAATCTATAAATTCGCTTTCATTCAAAGCTTCTTGTCTATCTAATTCTAAGTGTATAATATGCTCCTCTTGTATGTTTCCTTCTTCATTCTGAGTTTCTTTAAGAATATTTTCCATTGGTTCAAGAATATCAAATATCGGTTGCTGTTTATAATATAACTGCTTCCATTCATGTAAAAAGTTCTTCGGAATATCATCTTCAAGTATTTTTTTACAATAAGCATATTTTACTGCAAAATCAACTATAGAGAGCATCGTATCATAACAAATTTCATAATAGTGTTGTCTTTTTCTTTTAATTTTTTCGGCATATAGTTTCTTATGCAACATATTCTGCCGTTGTTTTTCAAAATCAATTTCACCAAGTCCTAAATTTATTTCTTCCTTAACATTATCGAGATATTGCTCAAACTGTTGTGTCCTTTGTTCTATAAATTCAGTTTCACCAGCAATTCTGTTTTTTAGTAAATTACGAGCTTGTTGTTTTGTTTCCATAATTTGAGTGCACATTTGTTTCTCAAATTGTGATAACTTCATAACTTTTTTAGCTAATTCTGCATCACATTTTCTTTCTTCTTCAGCTACAGTCATATCCCACAAAGAACTACTAATGGCATTTGACATCTGTTTTTGAAATTGCTCCGAGTCAGCTTTCATGTGTATTTTAGTATAAAGATTATCCATATAATTTCTTGCTGAATCAGAATCTATTAATATTCTTTTTCTCTCCTTGGCCTTTTGTTCTAATTCCAGTAATTCATCATAAGAATAATTATGAAATTCGCAAGGATACTTTATAGAAAATTTTTCAATTTCTCGTTTATCTTTAGAAGATATCTTATTCAGTATAACGACATCTCGCTTAAAAGGTATGTTAGATTCTTCTATTTTGTTAATTATTTTGGAATATTTATGTTTCATATAATTATATACTTCTTCAACTTCTTTTGCCTTTTTTTTCTGCCATTTAATGAATAAAGTATGATCTAAAATAGGTTTAGATAAATCATCAAAAGATGGTTCTTGAACTTCGGGCAACTTTTCAATTAAAAAACGATGATCTAGTTTATCTATTAATTTAGATGCAGCTTTCTTTTCTTGTTTAATGAAATTAGTTCGATCTCTCTTATCTAAATGTAGAAAAAGTTGATAAAATAAACGAAGCAATGTTGAACCCTTTCCTTCCATGATACTTTTTAAGTCAACGTCAGTTATAACGATTTCAATATCACGAAGCCATTCCTTAAGATAGTTCCAATTTCTTTTGATATCTTCCTCTAGATTACTTGGTCTCATAAGATAATATTTGTCATCATTAATGACGTAATAACTTCGTAAGACGGACGCAATAACATGGCCATTTTTCATTTTGTCTCCAAATTCTTCAGCTTGCCACGATATAGTCCGCTGTAGTCGTTGAGAAAGCCAATCTTTTAGCATTTCTGCCATTTCCAGTCAGTTAATAATTTAACTTTTACGGGCTTTCTCTTATTGTGTTGAAACGAGTTGATCGACCTTATAATGAATTAATATGAAATTAAATTAATCAGTAGTCAATCTGACTTATGTAAATATTTTTAAACAATGAAATCTCTTTCAGTAAGTACTATAAAATATATGAAATAGTTTTGAAGCCTGGCAATACAGAAACAAACTTAATGACTTACACATGGCAAGCCACGTTAAATGTCATCACTTATTATGACTTTTTTGTGATGTTTATTTTCGCACGGTTTTTGCATATTTCATAAATATAATTGGGATCAATTCATGATGAAATGCAATGAATTCGAAAAAAATGTACATAACTTTTTTTATTTTGATTAAAAAGTCATCGCCGTTATATCAGCATTGTTTCATGTGGTTATATTACGTTGTTTACAGAAACCTCGCCATCATATGAACCTGGACAATTTGGATAAGGCATTGCACGACTTGGGTATGTTGAGCGCAATAACCGAAGCGAGACGTGAATTTTTAAAGGAATCTAAATCTAATTTGGGCGTAATGCGACTGAACACGCGGTATGTGTCGAATGTCACTGTGGGGTATTGTATGAAAAGAAGCACAAACAAAAACAGACTTTGCCCGTACGTTTTACCCGTGAGGCATAGAACTAAGAGCGAAAACTCCGATGCCATTGGTTGTGACGTGAACGACAGCAGCTGTGATTTTAAATATAACTTGCTGGAACCATCTACTAGTTCCTATATGAGAGAGAATCTCGATATAAAGAGCCCTGCGAAGCGATGCCAGTCACTGGAGAATTTAAATCTCAATGTAGAGACACAGCCGAATGCGGAAGTTTCTCCTGATATGGATTGTGTGTCCACAAGAATTCAGAAGTTGCAAGTTGATGAATGACAGTCAAATTAAACCTTCAGCTCTGTGTAGTGCATTATGCGTGTACGTTACAGTTGGTAGCTAGAGGAGCTGAGTGATCAAAGGACTGCAAATTTATTTTTTGTGTATGAATTTGTATGATAGTACGAAAGTTAGTAAATGATTATGAATGTTCCTAGATCCTAATTTAAATTAATTTTGCATGTTGTCTTACAAATGATGGGGATTAATGAAAATGGCAGTATTGCTCAACAGCTGTAGAAGACAAAAATAATCTATTTAGGTAGTTGTAAGTAGTGGTTGCAATTGCGAGTAAATGTCTATTAAATTTCTTCACATTATATTATGCAGGCATATTAATAACATAAAATCTTTTTTATTTTAATATTTTTAAACTACTTACTTGAATTTGTTTCTATATTTTTATTACTAAGGATCTATCTATCTATCTATATTATTATTATCTATATTACAGTTACAGTTTCTTGGATTTTTAAATTTTATAACATGATATTTCTAAACATATAGAGATCACATTATATTCAGGGATCATAAATGAGATCAGGATAGGGGAAGAGTCAAGGAATAATTAAATCCATGTAAAATAATTTAAGTAAGGCAAATAATATGAACTACACAATTGGATAGCAAGCTTCCTTTTTCTGTAAACTTGAAAAATACCACAAAAGTTACCTATTTTAAAAGAACATTGTGAACAAATCTTTGGTTCATTATAAGTCACAGATATAATACTGGCTTCCATTTTGTGTTTGAGTTATTTATGATTTGTTTTAGAATAGTTGATAAAAAATTATGTGTGGTAGTCGAGATGGTTGTTAAATATTAAGTATTTAAAGGAGATCTCATATCATCACAAATTGATGAGAATTTCTAAGTGTTGTGTTGATTTAAAGCTAAATTTCACTTTTATTTACCAGCTTTTGTGACTTAGTAATAGTTTTAAATTTATAATAATATGTTGGTTAACATATTTTGTTATTTTTTTCTTATTTAACAACAAATATTTTAAATAAATATTGCCTTGAAATATGCATTTTTGTTTATTTATTTTAAACATTCCTTGGAGAGCAAAAAAAAAGAAGAATAATCACGAATATTTAATAATATACATTTTTAAATGTATTCGAAACGTTAGGTTTCCAAAAATGTATAATAATCGCGGAAATTAAAGATCTCACTTTTCAATAGATCACATAAATTATTACTTAACAAGTTACTAAGTCCATTACTTGGAACGACTTAATTTTTTGTCACCAAACCAATACCAGATGCGGTACACTCTAACAGACCATATAGTAACAGTCTTAGATAATAAAGAAAAGTGTATTGCAGTTCTTTTTAGATTTAGCTAAAGCATTCGACACTGTTTTAATTCCAACCTTAATAACTAATTTAGAATGGCTAGGAATTAGAGGACTACCCCTAGAGCTCTTTAACTCATATTTAAATGGTGCATCCCAGATAGTTAAAATTGGTGGTTGTACAAGTCGACCCTTATCAGTAATATATGGAATTCCGCAAGGTAGTGTGCTTGGCTTGGCCTATCATATCCTATTTAAATTATTTATGCCATCTTTCTCTCGCTAATGGTAAAATCATTGTTTGCTGATGATACGGTTCTCGTCTTTAAACCTAGCTCTTGGACTGACGTATATTATAATGCTCAGGAGGGTATCAACAAAGTCAAGAAGTGGCTAAATGACCATCTACTTACACTAAATATTGAGAAAAGAAAATATCTTCTCCATTCACCAAGTGTCGATTTCATCCAAACTTCAGTTAATCGCTCACGCTTGCAATTTTTCGCTCGTTGTTCCTGTGAGCCGCTTCAGCGTGCCAAGGTAATCAAATTAGGAGTGAATATTTATCACCACTTGAGCTTTGACGCATATTAACAACCTATCAATAAGATTAAGCAAATTTACATCTTCAGAAATCTACACCACATTGCTGAACGTAATATTTTTAAAGCAGTATATTTTGCTATCTGCCAGTTCGGTTATTGGCTATTGCATAACGTTATACCTGCAAGTCTTCCAGCTAAAACTGGAAAGAGCTCAAAAAGCTATCCGGAAAGTAAGTGCGTTTCTTCCAAAATTATATTCGACAAGTGAACTTTACAAACAATGGAATGTGCTTACTATTAGGCAAATCTTTATTTTATTTATTTATTTTCATTTATATCGAGTAATAACTTATGACTCATTTTGTTAGTAACAATAAAAAGCTTAAACGTCTATGTTAGTATTTAAGTTGCTTCTCCATCCCACTCGAAATGGCGCAACAATGGTTTACGTACACACAATCTAATCTATTAGAAATCATATTTAGGATGCTGTTGGAGCTACCCCGCAGTCTTTGTATTGAGGAGCCACATCTTTTGCGCATAGTAGCGAAGAAACAATTAACTACTGCAAACGATTCTCAAAAAGCATGCAGAATTAACTTATAACCCAAAATTAATTATAACTAAGCGTAGAAAAGGTACTGCCCTACAACTACCCATAGAATCAATTTTTCTCGTAAGTTTTAAGCTTTTCTTGGCAACGTTCTATGCAATAAGATAAACGGAAAACTAAAAAGTTCTTACCAACTGGCTACTAGATAAGACGTACGACTCAACAGAAAAAATATGAATTGCCTAATATGTATATTTACATAATGTGTTAAATATATAATAGATAATTCTGTAATCCCTTATACTCCCAACCATGATTCCTTTAAAAATGTATTATATTTGATTCAGAACTATAAAAATATGCCTAGAAAAAAATAGCTGAACATACATACACACACACACGCACGCATGCATACATTCAAACACACACACACACACACTCCAACACACACGCACACATATACGCGCAATCACTATCTTAATAATAATAATAATTTTATTGGAAATTAACAGAGTGATACAAAGTTAAAGTTCGATAATGACTACTTAAGTTA
>DVQM01002458.1:0-10067 GCA_018231645.1 Heliconius ricini | reverse complement strand
AAAAATCATTGAAATCGGTCCGGTAGTTTTTGTGTGAATACCTTATAAACATACATACATACATACAAAAATACAAATCTTACTTCTTTATAATATAAAGTATGGAAGTCTAGATGAGAGTGTATACTGTAAATATGAATTAACTTTTGTCACTTACTAATGGATCTAATCTCGGCATAAATTTTCTAGAATCAAATTCAAATGAGGGCTCTTGTGGTGCATCCTCTTCGGGGCAAACACGGACGCGCCACATTAGCGCGTATACAGCATCTAAGGTACAAAGATTTATTTTAATTTTCATAATCGCTTCTTTCACAATTTTTATAATCGCTTCTTTCGCCCTTTCATTTTTATTTTATCAGTGAGTAAGTGATGAAAAGATTTTTCAAGAAAGAAACATAGCATTATTAAATGTGAACATTAAAAACCGAGTATAATTTAGTTTCTTGTACAAACCATGTGGGATTAAACTGAGCTGAATTTCTCGAGGCTCGGATACAGGTAGTTTGAAATACGTGTGTGGCTCCCACCGTGTAAGCATAGGACAGTAGAGCTCAAGGGCACATTCCACTTCCTCGTCCTATAAAATTATTTGTTTTTAAATAACAATTATAAAACATTTACATAACTTGTATTAACATAATTTATATTTTAAAAAAATATAATAATTTTATTTAATTGAGGCCAGTCGTGGGGCAGGGCCACAAACGTGTGACTGCACAGAAGTGACAATTTGTGGGTACAATTCCCACTTGAAGATATTAAATATTTAATGTTTTAATTTCTTGGCTTTGCGGAGTGTCTTAACACTAGGCTCCTCTGCCTACCCTGCTATATGCGGGATACAGTGTGAAGCTGAAAAAATATATTTTTATTTATCTAGTAAAGCATACATCAAATAATTAAATAATAAAGTTACAAGATAGAAACTATCGAGATAAAAGCCATTACGAGGAGGTTAGGAAATGTAAGAATGTAATCGGAATAGTTGTGAATTAAGTTTGTGCTAAGGAAAAAGTTTAAAACATTTTTATTTTTTTGGTCTAACTTTTGCACCTTTGGTCGCTAGACCAGGTTACTGCACGTTTTTTAATAATTTCATTGTTCAACATTGAACGTGGAAACAAATAAAAATAATAATGTTTCTTCAAAAAAGCGGAAGATAGAAGCAATAAATACTAATACTAACTTGTCCTGGTATTGGATAAGCAACAAGCTTAGTAATAGCTCGCGGATGTGGATACCGCCATGACACAGTGTTGCCATATAGTGTCACTTGATACGCCATAGGCAATTGGTCCCCCGACACTAGCTTAAAAGCGCCGCTCCTGTAAAATATGATGTATGATCTTTTAATTTTTTTTTTAGGGTTTATCAGTTTTTAGATATCGTAGTGCCGCAGCAGCATCGACATGGTCTGAATGTGATCGCGACGGTTGTGCGTCCAATTCCCAGTCGCGAAAATAAATTATTTTCATATATTGCTGTTACATATTATGTTATCGTTCGGTAGGAAGATTTACAAGGTGTTGGCTCCCACCTCATAACACTCAATTTTTGAAAGTTTGGCTGAAAGTGGCGGACGAAGTGTTTTAACACTAGGTAGGCCGGAACAGTACAAGGCCAAAAAAATATTAGACTGCCGTAGTTGTATCAGATGTACGTGATAATCGTGGATACAAACACTGTTTATATAATGCAAGCTATTAAAGTATTGAGCAGATAGTGATGTAGAGGACATAAGGAAAAAAGACGAAATTTCTGTACTGTGAGAAAAAATATAATTTACTAAATCAGTGAGTTAAAGTTGTTGAGTAATAGTAGCTATATGTAACCTATTGGGTATTGTAAATAAATATATATTTTAGAGATATTTAAATATAAAACAACACCTTAAATCGTCTTTGTAGTAGTGATGGTTGGAATCACTGTTGTCGGTTGATTGTTTGGAGAAAAATGACGTGTTTGAAACAGGATAGTTCTGTTGTGTTGTACTCATATCTTCATGAAAGGAATTTTCATTAATTGTTGGAGGAATAGGCTGGAAATACATTACAATTTGGTATTTTAAATTGGACTAAAATAGTATCGTTTGTACAAAGAAAAAATATTGGGACTTTATACAAATAACCGAGTAAACAAAGAAATTAGAAACTGGTCAAGTGCGACTTGGCCTTTGTTTACTCGGACTCGAGGACCGGAGGTTACGCATTAAATTCAAGAATGTTGTTAAGGAAGGTACAACTTATAAAAATGTACAAATGTATCTAAAACGATATTGACATTGGTTTTAAATCCTGGTCAATTGTTGGCTATATTACTAATTATCTGATTTTTTCCTTCATCTATACTGTGAATTCTTACTTCTTATCGAATTTTATGATTGTAGGTTTTTAGTAAGTACCTTATAAGTTTTCATCTGCTCCAAATGATAATATTTTCCACTTGATACCTCCACAAACTCCTGTATAATAAGGAATTTGATAAACGGACAGCCTGACGAGACAGACAAAAAAACACTACTACAACGGTTACATTTTTATGAGTTACGAAACTATGGTATATTAAAATGTCTTCGTCAACTTAACAGTATGATAATACTTACGTTTTCTAAATTGAAAGCACGTTTAATCACATTGTGTAACCTTATTACAGTTTCTAAGTCGCTTGGACGTAGGTCTAGTACAATATGGTCTAGATCAAGTCCTATACGGACAGTGGGTTCCCGCGCGGACGCTCCACCTTCCGCCCTACGCCATGCGTCCCAAGTAGCGTCAATGACACCACTACAAAAAATATTTAAATAATATGTAGAAACATTTTTTTTTAAATAATGAACAATAATGATTTTTTAATAATATTTTCAATTTATCCATTTAGTTTAATAATAATTACAAATTAAATTAATCAATATTTTAACATTATTTTATCTACAGGTATATTGCTGTCAAATGTATATCGTATTTACAGAAATATTAAAATTTAAACAGAAAAATAAATATAAGTAATTGTTTATTACAGTTAGATCTACTTTAAACAAATCCTACCCAATCATAGTAGGTTGCAACGCAACGTGGCGGCGTTCTGTTGCGGGTCCAGCAGACACTGATAGCGCAGTAACTAGCGTCCTGCAGTTGACTCGGTCGGGACGTGAGCCCGCGGCTAATTGCATGTGCCACGCCTCCCACCCAGCTGTACCTTCTGACCCCCGCACGCCTATTTGACCCGTTTGTATTGTGATGTTGTCGATATGGTGGTTAACTAATGGTGTTAAACAATATTATTTGTTAATTAAGAAAATTATTAGCAGGATTCAAAAATTCGCTGACAAGCAGCTTTGATTTTATTTTAATATACTGTTATTAGGATTCCGTATCCTTTAAGAAAAAAAAGGGATCCTTATAAGGTCACTTTGTTGTCAGTTTGTCTGTTTGTACTGTATTCCTATACTATAAATCGAATCAAAATTAACAAGCGAAGGTCAATCGGTAGAGTACCCTATACTTTCAGTTGATCTAGAATTATGAAATTAGGCAGCTAACATCTACAGTACTAGATCAGGAAAAAATCTGAAAATTATATAAATTTTGGTTAAATCCTACAAGATAATAGCCTTAAAGAGGAAGTAAAATCTGCTGTTAAAGCCGCTAGTTAAAGTGAGGTACAACATAAAAGAGCTTTGGCTAAGCTAAGCTTAAATATCAGAAAAGGCTCGAAGGCTCCAATTTTTGTACACAACCGTCGTTGCGCCAGCCTGACTCGCGCTTGTCTGTTTTTTTTTTATATATAATACTTTTCCATGTATTGTATTATATTATATCGACATGCTATAAATATAAGTATTGTGTCTATAAATCACAGACCCATGTCATGTTTGATTCTGTATAGAAGCGGTGACGGTGGATTTATTGTTTCCATTGACGCTGTTTTCTCAAACTTGGATATATTTTTCTTGACCTAGAAATTGAAGGGACCATCATAGTATAATTTTTGTAAAGAATAAATATTAAAGTACTATACTATGGTATTTTTTTTATATTTACCAAAGCCGTAATGTTTTTAAGTCTTTGCAGCCTATCTGTACAGACATCAAATATAACAGGTCTCTCGACATCCAATTGCACAGTCACTTGGACGCTGGCACCGCTTAATGACTTATAACCTGAATTGAGACAAGTAAGTAAAGTTAATTTGGAAAGAAGATAAAAATCCATTAAATATAAAATCGTATCCATTCATAAAAAATCTTAATAAAAGTATGCATTGTTTCTAATATGACTCAAATAAAGAGTTACAGTCCGCCAAGTTCGAAAGTTATTTCTTATAAAACTAATGTACCAAATTGATATATTGTTATGTTCTGTTTTTATTCTCAATGTACTACAAACTTAATTTATGACTAAGACTCAAACTTTTACGTTTTTAATATAAACCGTACATTCTTTCAAGTTACATCAAAATTCCTATACATTCATTACTAATTATTAAGGTTACTATCATGCGATGTTACAAAGGACAATGACCAGGCAGATTGGGACCATCATCAATAGCAATAAACATTTGATAGATCTTTTTAATAGAAACAACTTTTGATATGACAGTTTTGTTCCCACCTTTGCCAAATTAAAGATAAATGACACAAAGTTTTAGAAAAAAAATATAATTAATACAACGTTTTTATTGTGTTTACTACATTATATATACTATAATAAAATATTATATTTAATATAATTACTTTTATTTTAAGGTAATATTTTATTTTGCGAACTGTCTCGCCCTGACGCCTTCGTAAGCGCCCTCGGATACTGTATGGGATGGATAGAGTTTAATGCACCAGCAATATTTTTAAATGACATCGTAGTAGATGATCTTTAAGTCGCGAGTACTTTAAACACTAGACTAGAGATTATAAAAATATATAAATTTAATTAAAGTGTTTGTGAATGTAATTATAATAATAAGTAATTATCACTATCAGATAATCACAAGTTTTTGTTTTTTCGTTTACACCACGAGAAAATGTTTGTTTTGAAATTTTAGTGACACTTATAATTATTATATCTCTGAACAGACAACAAAGCATCCATAACAAAAGTTATTGCTACAGAAATAACATACCCATACGTTAACTCATTATTATTGGAGGATGGTTTCAGGTTCCATATATTTTTGACCATTGTCTTTTTCACTACCCAACAATAATTTATAAGAATAATCATTTGACAATTTACAAACATTTCGCGGATTCGAGTCCCCTGGCATTTAATTTTACAAGGATTACCTGTAGAGGAATCAATCTTCAGCGTAGCCAGCGCCGGTGGTATATCAGTGACGGGGTCTGGAGACCCTCGGGCCGTGCTGAGTAGAGGGGCGCTCCAGAAGCCCTCCTCCATGCCCGCGCCAAGTCCAATCCATGCGTTGAACAGAGACACCTGATATATTTTCATTGCTTTACATGCTAGTTATTGAAATTTTACAGTTAAAAACAAGTAAAGTATTTACGATTTATTCAACTTAAAAGGGCAGGCATCTTAGTGTCCAGAACGTGATCTTTTCTTCCTTAAATTGTTTTAAATTGCCTTAAAGTGAGTCCATACTAAATGTTAACGGTAATGTTACCTTATCTAATTTCTCTCTGATTACAGTAAAAAGTAATAGTTGTGTAAAATAAGAAAATCAAAATAATATTTTATGTTACCTGAAGAGTCTTCTGTTTCTTTCTTTTCCAATAGTATAAATTAGGTTGATGAAATGTTGCATGGAGCAAAGGGATATTACCTTCTATCTTTCTTGCAAATGGTAAAGTATGCTGAAAATAAAATTGAAAAAGAAAAATATATTAATTTGGGATTTTTCTTTTACTTAATAATGTAATCTTAAATATATAATATATTAAAATTCTATCACAAATCACTTAAATAAATAGATAAAAAAATTAAAAGTACTATTTTATCTTACCAATTGTTCCAATTTAGTTTTTCCGATATCTACGTTTCGTACTGTCTCTGTAAGGCTCCTGCTTGCCGACATTGAGTCTTTACCCTCATCTTTCTTCTTCTTACATTCGTCTATTATTACCTATAATAAGAATAAATCCAAATAACAGGTGTATTCTGTTTTCCCTTTTTATGGTTTTTAATGATACTTATAATAATTAAAAACAAAAACAATTGACAAGACATAAAAATCAGTATTATGGACTGACTAATAAGAACACATTGAGAAAAAACTAATATCTAATTTTCTGCACATATGAAAAAATATAAAAATAAATTACGTTTACCTTTACCCTTGGTTCGGAGCTGGGCTGGGTTTTGAATATTCCCGGTGGTGGTTTCAATAGTTTCACTTCCGGAGAGTTGTTATCACCCACATATAACGAAATATCAATAACTCCCATTGTTACAAATATTTCTAAATAATCTGATGCTATTGCACTACAAGAAAAAATAAATAGTTGAAAATCAAGGAAAAGTAATAATGAGTAAATTTATAGTAATAACAATAATTTCTGAGATAATATTTTTTTGTTGTCTAATAAAAATTTAATTTATGCTTGTGATGTATAAATTAAAGTTTTTACAAAGGACAATGGGCAATTTGGGACCATCATCCAATATCAATTAAACATATGTCATTGGATAGGTCTTTTTAATATTTAATTATTTTTGTTCTGATAGCTTTGTTGTTGTTACTCTCACTGTCTCTTTAAATTACTCTTTTACATGCCTTCTTATTTCTTTACGTTATGCTATTTATTTATTTATGTATTATTATCATCGTCATTTAAATTTGTTTTTTATTTATTTATATTGTATGTATTAGTATGTATGTACGTACATATATATTTATGTATGAATTTATATATGTATATAATTGCCTTAATACTTCACACAATCTATGTACATATATTTAAATAACTCATGTACACCGCCTACCGCCTTAACTACTCCTACACTTTAAGGTTGCATGGAAGAGATATAGCGATAAGGCCGCCTGCTGTACATTTTCTTCTATTTCTTTATGTTTCTTTTATTTATTTATTTTGTATTTTTGTGGTGTACAATAAAGCAAATTATTATTATTATTATTATTGTTAAATACAACATTTTTTATTTAGTACTTTTATTTTATGGTAATACTTTATTTCACACACTCCCTCCCTCGTCCTGACGCCTGCTGAAGCGCCCTCGGATACTGTATGGGATGGGTAAAGAGTTTAATGCACCAGCAATATTTTTAAATGACATCGTAGTAGATGATCTTTAAGTCGCGAGTACTTTAAACACTAGACTAGAGATCATAAAAATATATAAATTTATTTACAGTGTTTGTGAATGTAATTATAATAATAAATCATAATCATTATATCTATTTTGACCCTTAACAACAAGAGAACGCGAAACTTATAACTCTTATATATCCGTACGGACTAGCGTCCCAACAAAGCTGCCATAACTCAAGTTGTTTCTACGGATATAATCTATCCAATGGCATACATATTATTTCTATTGGAGGCGCACAATGTGTAACTGTACTATCGATTGGTTGTGGGTTCGATCTCCACTCGAGGAAATGAAATATTTATTTTATTTATGTTTTAATTTCTTTGCTCTGGCATCAAGGTAAAGTGCGGCGTTAGTCCCATCACTTAACACGCAAAACCTTCAGAACTCAGCGAAAATTGATATTATTAGGTGGATCTCTAAAATTTATCCTATTCGTTGTATATAACCACCACACCCACCTTTACAATAAAAAAAAACTTACGTATGATCAACCGACATTACAGAAACAGATTTCTTTAGAGGGGCAGAGTCACGACGTGCTTTGTACGTGGACTGCGACGTTACTGTTTCAACTCCAGAATCGAATACAAAATTGCGACTCATCTCTATGTTGCTTTTTGGAGGTTCTATTCGAAGATAAATTCATTGTTATGAAAGAAAGTAAAAGTTTAATCTTAGTTTACGATCATATTGTGTAATTAAAAAGTTAAAATGTTTTTTTGTAATTGCAATATTATTATAACAGATACAAAATCCATGAAAGTCTTAAAGTAGAAATAACAGTAGTTGATAAATGGATATAATGAAAACCAGTTATGGTTTGTTGGTTAATATGGTTTGCACATTAATCGAATAAATAATACCTTCATTAAGAACAGTCTCACTGTTAGTGGGAGAGCATCCCATTATCAAATCTTCATTTTCATGAAGAGATGCATACGGACAGGTTAAGTCTTCATCAAGAAGCATAGAACTGTCTGGTCTAAAAGATCAAATTTTAATTTTAAAATTGTATTCTACTCTATCTTTACAATTCAATGAATTATGTAATTATGTATTTGTACTAACTTAATTCGAATTATACAAAGGATGCTCGAAGCAAGCGTCTCTATCAATTGTAGTCGCTCTACAGCGAGTTCTACGGAACAGTCGGAGAGAAGGTTGAGCTCAACCGCGGGCCCACTAGCTATTGCACCACAACTGTATATTGCAGGCGCTAATATACAACCCACATCCACACTGCAAAATTTACAAACATTTAATATTTTTTTTATATAGCGCACGGTATCACACGCGGAATGATTCATTTATATAAAATCGCGTACGTCAGATAGACGGACGAACGCTATAAAATGATAACAGTAGTGAAAAATATTTTCTCGCTCACTTTTCAATCTAATATCGAATAAACTTGTCACAGTTTTAATAAGAATTTGATAGAAAAATCTGCACTGTTATTTCTAATATTATAGATATAGAAACTGGCTCACGAGTGAGGACCTCGTGAGTTCGTCGGTTTCTCCACTATTACGCATATTGAGCAAGTGCTCAGTGGATTGCAAGAGCTATATGCTCGAAAAAGTTTTCGAGCATATAGCTTTGCGCTCTACTTTTCTGATCAATTAAAGCCAAAGGCTTGGGATATTAAGATTCTCTCACTGGTAGGGCAGCTTCCCAGCTCTCACTCATTCTGTGACTTTGATTTATTGCAGTAGTTTTATCGATTATATATAGCCAACTACATAGATTCTATAATCTTTGTAAATAAATTGTTATATATCAAAATCGAGCATTTCCTTTGTTTATCACTAACAAATTTGATTAAGAAATATGAAATCATTAATTAAACATATTTTAACTTACGAATGTAAAATCGGAGTTATTACAGGTGACACAACAGGTTGACTCCATTTCAAAGCTGGATTTTCTCCACCAGTACCTTTTAATATTTCAGATTCTGTTTCCTAAAAAATATTTACTATTTTATGCAAGAAATCTAAAACCATTACTTTGAAAAAGTTCTATATATAAAGATTTTTAAAATCAAAGCCATACTATATTTATTTGTATCTATATTTTAGTATATAACAGAAACGAAATTAAAAAATTAATATGACAAATATTTATATATTATCTTCACGCTATAGCTGGATTCTCATATAGGTAGGCAGAGTAAAAGCATTTCATTAAAAATGGGGCGCATTTTTGTAACGTTTTGAGTGGTAGAAATCAGCGCTGCGCTTTGTCGTGTTACTGAGCGCGAAAATTAAAATAGTTCATACCCCAAGTGGGAATTGAACTCACAACCAACGTGGCTACTCTTTTAGACAAACAGCTAGATGCTATTTTATTTAAAAAATAATTACCTCTTGATTAACGAGTTGACTAAACTGAGCCGATCTGACGGCAAGATTGTTAATCAACACTTCGTATTGCTGTCCTTCTAGTCCGGGACCGGGACTGGTCCATGTGGACTCTACATTTGCATTCACCGATTGTCTGTAATAAAATAATAATAATACTCAAATTATCTCCAATTTACAGATTACAGCCTCCTAATATGCCACCTAAAATTTCTAAATAGGAATTCGTAAGTTAAAAGCAAATTGCCATAGCCGTAAACTAAAGTATATACTATAAAATATAGTATTACTAAAATAGAAAATATTAACTTTCTTAATTCCACTTCTACTACACCAGCTCCACGCTGTATCCCACACACGGCAGGGTAGGCAGAGGGAACCTAGTTTTAAGACACTCCATTCCCCACTTTCTGCC